>CM041795.1:7852571-7970578 GCA_023376895.1 Aspiorhynchus laticeps
AAAGAACCATTCAATGGCATCGCTTTTGAAGAACCTTTTGAAGCACCTTTATTTTTAAGAGTGTATAAGTTGAATTCAGTTCAGTACTTCTTTTGTTCCGGTCCCATCTATGTTAGCTGTATGTGTGTGTTCCAGCCTACCTGTTATGGATTACCCTTATGTGGATTATTAAAGACTGTTTATTGTTATTCTCTTCGTATTCGTGTGTTCTTCTGCACCACACCGTGACAAAACTATGAATTCCACCTTATTTTGCAACACGGAAGTAAGCAATTTTCTGTGAATGTGCCAGACTTCCGATACATTAACACACTATAGGACATAACTATAGAAGATTCGATGTGAGAAACTTCTGGAAGTGATTTAGTGCGTGAGTGGACTCACAAACAATTTCAGACCTTTTTTCGAAACTGTTTGACCGATTAGGTGATTCATTTTCTAATAAGGCTTCGCCCGATTCTTAACAGCTGATTGAAAACACAAGACGTGATTGGTGAAATAATATTGTCAGGTAAAAAATGATTCTCAGGTCGTTGTAATCTCCACAAAGATGTATTTATTAATAATATTATCCACCTTATTTTGCAACACAGAAGTTAGTTATTTTCTTTGAATGTGCGAGACCTTCGATACATTAGTCCCTATTGGTAAATAACTAGAAGAATAACAAAGTGTGGTAAATGGTAAAACTATTTGTGCTGCAAACCAGTGTGTTTATGATTATGATGATGTTAAATTAAAATAACATGATATCAAATACAAGTTTGCAATATCAAGCATCATAACCTACTGTTTTTTGTACATTAACTGGAAGTGAATGACACTGAAAGTCGCACACATTCAAGTTAATGTCCGTGTGCACTTACATTAAAAATAAGGTGGATGCTGAAGCACAGCAGTGTTTTACTGAAGCTCATGTCCTAGAAAAAAAGGGTGTAGCGAAACCCTGCTTCACAGTTAGCAACTCTTCTACACCCTATTTTCAGGCCAAAGCCTTTTATAAATATAGATATAGGCTAGATATGAACCTTTTTTCACCTAAAATTAGCATGAAACCAAAAAAATAATAATTGGGGACCAACTGCAGTGCCATTAGTCCCCTAAACCTCATTTGCCAAAATGTGCAGTTTTCAACCAGAGCACACCGCACACAACTGCATCCCACAATGCAATGCACTTGCCTTGACCTTACATTTGCATTGAACCGCTAGCGATAAATAAACCACGTTTTATTAATTTCCCCTGATTATATGATCGGTTCTAAGATGCTTTTATAAAAACAAAAATAGAAAGAAGTGCAACATTTTTAAAACATTCAAAATAACCATTTTCATATAACCGCATTTCTGAGATAAATGAAATTAAACATGCAACGTAATGAGGTCATGTAAAATATGGCTTGTACTAGTAACATTTTTCGTTGCATGAGACGAGAATATAGTTGGAACTGTAACGTATGCAGTAAGCATATGTGCGTACGTGCATGCCTCTAATGTATATGAATGACGTTAGGTGAGATCGGTGAGCATTCATGTGTGTGAGTACATGGGAGTGTGTACAATGAAGGTCAGTGTGTGTGTTTGTGTAAGATAACCCTGTCCCACTGCAGTGGAAATGGCACCATAAGAAGGCCAAGCAGAGAAAAAGGTGTGTTTGAGTGTGTGTGTACGTGTTAGGGAAGAGTCTGTGGTTGGAAAGTTACATGCACATGCTGTGAACCACAGCGGACAAACAGAGAGGCGGCCGGAGGGGGAGAGATGCTGCAGGAGGGCGGAGATACTGATGAGTGTGTTTGTGTGTGAATGTCTGAGTAGCACCTAATTCAGTAGCATCTTCACACACTCTCTTTAACTAACCCCTTTTTTCACAAACACACAGAGGTGAGAATTCTTCAAATTATAAAAAAAAGTTTAGAAAAAAACTGCGTACAAAGGGCAAAACCCTAAGATAAGCATTACTGTTGATCATACTCACTGTTGTGCATAGCAACAGCCTAGCAACAACCTTAAAGCTCTGATAAAAATGAACATATAACAGTCAATGTTCATGGACTTCACAATCTGTTGAAGGCAAACTTAGACTGCATGTTCGTTTTTTTAGGAACCTGTTGTGAAACAATCATTGTTCAATCCACTAACGAAGAAATTAACAATGTTTTTTCACACACTAAAGGCAGAAGATGCAGTAAGTTTGATGAAATTGTGGGTCTTGCTAACGTTCCTCTTTAAAACTGAAAGGCTGAAGGCAATGAAAAGGTGCTTTTGTTGTTGTTGGAGAGAGAGAGAGAGAGAGAGAGAATAGTCCAGCCGGCTCTGTGTCACAGTGGTTTGTATGGATCGTCTTCGCCTTGCGCGCTTGACCTTTTGACTGTGGAAAGCAGCCTTCACTGAAGTCATTGTCAGTAATACTGTTATTAGAGTGGGTGTTTGACTGATACGGCATGAATGCGTGAAACAAGTACAGGAATAGTTGACCAAATGTGTAAATTCTGTCATCATTTATCCAAACTGTTACTAAATTGAAATTGTTTACGATATAAAACGTAGCTCTTAAATCTCAGTTACATTCACATGCATTCAATCAAGGAGTATCAGAACGTGTTGCACCAGATTTGGTGCGTCTGTGTGACGTGTCTCGACGCACCATATTTAAACATCTATGATTGTTCTTTTCAACGTTCAATGCTGTTGTATTGTATTGTCTTGTGTTATAATCAGTGCTGGGTAGTAACTAATTACATTACAGATTACAAAATTAGGTACTTGTTATTAGAGAATATTACATTTTAAAATTCTCATAATCGGATTACAGTTACTTTTTTATAGATTACATGCTTACATACTATTCAAACCTGCAAGACTTTTGGCATGTAATGTCATTGCCGTTTTAATGTTGTTCAGGTAATGCAGGGACCTCCAAACGTTTATATCAGCTAAACCCAGTGATGGGAATAACGGCGTTATAAATAAACGGTGTTACTAACGGCGTTATTGTTTTCAGTAACGAGTAATCAAACTAATTACTGTTTCCCCCGTTACAACGCCGTTACCGTTACTGACAATAAAATGCGGCGTTACTATAATTTATTATAATATTATTATCATTTTATTTTTCAGTTCATCTGAATGGATGCGCAGTGTAGCTGTATTTGACGTACCGTGAACTCTAGTGTGAAGCGCACGGCTCGCCGTAGCTTTGTCTCACACACACACACACACACACACACACACACACACACACACACACAGAGAGATACAGAGCGAGAGAGTCTTTCATAACATGCAGAATTGACGCGCTACATGTAAACGATATTCTTTGTTGTGTTTTCGTGTCAAAATAACGGAGTTCTTTGGAATTCTTCAGCTTTTAAGAACTGCCGGGTTCTCTGTTAGTGGGCGGAGTTAATGCGCAAACGACAATCTCATTGGCGGCGCTCACCTATCATCGTCCCTGTTTTGATTTCAGCAAATCAATTCGAGCGAACCCATACAACGTGATTAATATTCATGAACCCAGCAGCTCATTAATCCTTAGTGCGTTTTATATTGTTATTAGTAGTAGAATTCGTAGTAGTTTTGTTATCTTATCAATTTTTCCCCCTTTTTTTATAGAAACACAATATGACAAACAATATCTTAAGCACCACCACCAGTCCTAAGTTCAGTCAACATGACAAATATGAATTCATACTTGGTTATTCTAATTACTAAAGTTCTATCATCATATAATGCTAAATTATCATAATATCCTATTATAATGCTTGACTGACTGATGCTAAGTGTCAGTAGATAAATAGTGTAGATTAATGTTCAATGTTTTATAATAATAATTTAGTCTATTTAGTGTCCATTTCATTCATTTAACATTTAATATTGGGGGCATCCAAGTTATTTGACATTTGAACATTTAAAAAAAAAAAAAGTAACGCAATAGCAATAGTTACTTTCCCTGGTAATTAGTTACTTTTATAATGATGTAACTCAGTTACTAACTCAATTACTATTTGTGAGAAGTAACTAGTAACTATAACTAATTACCTTTTTAAAGTAACGTGCCCAACACTGGCTAAACCCCTTTGATATAAAATGAAACATCTCTGAAGAAGTTAATATTTCAATAACATAACAACACATTCGCATGTTGGCAGTTCTCTGATGTTGGCCATATTGACATGCAGGTAAACTATTTTCAGTGTTCAACTTTTATATTTTTTTTTAATTTACAATTTTATGATTTAATTATTAACTCACAAATACACCCACCAAAAGTAATCTAAAAGTAATCTAAAAAAAGTAGTCAGAAAACATGAGTAGCCTAACAGATTTCGACACTAACTACAATTTTCATCATGTAATCTGTAATCAGTATTGGATTACATTTGCATGTAATCTACTCAGCACTGATTATAACGCACAAACTCCTTTTATAGTGCTTTTTTAGTTTGACTGCCCCGTTCACTCAAATGTAACGGGGAAGATTTATTGTAAACCATTTATTTAATGTTTCAACATCACATTCCCGATAAGAACTACGCCTCAGAAAGTGACAAGTTTGTTGAAGTTCTGCAGTACCTTTCTCTCAATGATTTCGGCTGCGAGATGCTTCGCCTGCTGGAAGCTGAGGTGTCCCTCAGGGATCCGTACATCCTCTTTGAGGAGCCCAATCTGAAAGTGGACACATATTGGCCCCTGTGTGGAGGACTCGGGCCCCATGGACAGCATAGAGAAAGCGCCTGAGAGAAAGAGAAGAGTTAACTCAGATCAAACGGTGCTCCTTTAGACGTTTACAGGTTCACCACAGCTTACCTGCACCCATCTCGGTGTTTCCTGGAGCGTTTTATAGCGATACTGCAATACTTTTTCCACTAATTGTTTATTGTTATGTGCATATCATCATCAGCAAGTCTTTAAACGCTTTTGGTGTTTGAAGGAAAGGCCCCCAAAGGCTCCTTCAAGTGCAAGGCAACAACTGAAACTAGCATTAACCTGCCTAAGATTAACATTAAGATTAAAGCTTAATATAGTCAAGCTCTGAAAGAGGAACTTACCAGAGACATGACTGCTGATGTCAAGGCTTTTTGGCCGGTGGTTTGAGTTGGCTGCCATTTTCTTCACTTTGGTGAGTTGGAACTAACACATTTCGCAGCCCTGTTTCAGACGCTTCTGCCGCTGCTCTGGTTTCCTTGTGTGAAAGCTTCAGCAGACGAACGACAGGCAGCTGAGACAGGAAGTTGACACTCAAACGTCAGTGTTTCTGTGTGTGACATGAGTGGGTCTCACGAGCTGCCCACCAAACACATCAGACGTTATCTGATTAACTTTAAAACTGCAGGAAACTCGAGGCAAATATGGTAGCACTGGGGTCAATATCCCTTTAGTTTTATGTTGGGCATAAACATAACAAGTAAAGAACTAATAACTTTTGAAGAGTTAGGGAGTTTCCTTTTCTGGATTGACAGATAGAAGGAATTATTGACAGATGGATGGATAACAATAGATAGATAGACAAACAGACAGACAGATAGATAGACTGAACAACGGAACAATAGATAGAATGACAGAGAATGATAGAATGATGCAGATAGATAGATAGATAGATACTAATAGATGATAGCCTGACAGATAGGCAGAACGATAGATAGGCAGAATGATAGATAGAAAGATAGATAGAATGATAGATAGGCAGAACGATAGATAGATAGAATGATAGATAGGCAGAACGATAGATAGATAGAATGATAGATAGGCAGAACGATAGATAAATAGATAGAACAATAGATAGGTAGGCAGAACGATAGATAGATAGAAAGGTAGACAGACAGATAGATGGATAGACAGATAGATAGATAGGCAGAACGATAGATGGATAGAGAGACTGAACAACGGAACAATAGACAGAAAGAATGACAGAGAACGATAGAATGATGCAGATAGATAGACAGATAGATACTAATAGATGATAGATAGCCTAACAGATAGGCAGAACAATAGACCGATAGATAGGCAGAACGATAGATAGAACAATAGATAGAATGATAGATAGATAGGCAGAACGATATAGATAGGTAGGCAGAACGATAGATAGAACAATAGATAGAATGATAGATAGATAGGCAGAACGATATAGATAGATAGATAGGCAGAACGATAGATAGAACGACAGATAGAATGATAGATAGGCAGAACGATAAATAGAATGATAGATAGATAGATAGATAGGCAGAACGATAAATAGAATGATAGATAGGCAGAACGATAAATAGAATGATAGATAGGCAGAACGATAGATAGAATGATAGATAGGCAGAACGATAGATAGAATGATAGATAGGCCGAACGATAGATAGAACGACAGATAGAATGATAGATAGGCAGAACGATAAATAGAATGATAGATAGGCAGAATGATAGATAGAATGATAGATAGGCCGAACGATAGATAGAATGATAGATAGGCCGAACGATAGATAAACGACAGATAGAATGATAGATAGGCAGAACGATAAATAGAATGATAGATAGGCAGAACGATAGATAGAATGATAGATAGGCCGAACGATAGATAGAACGACAGATAGAATGATAGATAGGCAGAACGATAGATAGAATGATAGATAGGCAGAACGATAGATAGAATGATAGATAGGCCGAACGATATACAGTATACATAGGTAGGCAGAACGATAGATTTGCAGAACGATAGATAGATGGATGGATAGATATGTCTGGCTGACATAATGACACATACACACATTAATTTGGTTTGAAAAGCAGAGTTTATTCTGAACCTTTTAATAAAACATACAGGAGGTTGGCCCCGTTCACAAGTGAAAAGCATCTCTGAGGAAGAACTTAGACGTGTCCCTTCACAGCTGATGTTCTAACGACGCTACGCTTTCAGAGCAGGACAGGGGGCGCTGTTCTGAGATCAGTGCAGAATCTAATAACCGTCATGTGGCGAGGAAGGCATCACAAATCATCAGAGAACATGACAAACAAGACAGCCAAAGGTGGGTCACATTCATAAGTGGTGTAAACACGGCATTATTACAAACTACACACCTGTCTGTGCTAGCATGAGGAGGATACACGAGTGTGTGTGTGTGTGTGTGTGGTCGTGAGTGAGTCAACAATCCAGTATTTTACAATCAATAGTGACATTCGTATCTATCGCTCCGATTCCTTGTTCCAACTTTTCAAAACTGTTTTCTCTCATCTCTCGAGCACTTTCTAGAACCCTATATTCAGCTGAACAAAACGTAATCATTAACACGAACGCATTGGTAACTTTTTGCAATACATTCTGTTTGAGAAAATCTCACAAACCATGTCAAGAACAAGCTTGTCATATTTCACAGCAAAACCAAAAGTAAACAATTACAAAATTGGAGAATTAAGAGTATTGAGGAAAATTAGGCATAATAAAGACCAATAAGACGTTTAGCATTGTGACATTAACGACAATTAAGCACATTTCAACACCTAAATTCTCAATAATGTAATATATTATTAATATAATATATATATAATTAATAATTTGGGTTTTTAATGTAACGTTATAGCTAGAGAGAGGGGCATATACACACATACACAGTGTTTTTGTAATTAGAAATTATGAAAGTAATGAGACACTACAAAGAACAACAACAAAAAATGTATGGAAAATCTGATTGCATATGATTTGAGGTGAAATATGACTCATTTATGAGATTTGCCCATTTTTTATGGCTGGTCCCCAAAGCTAGTGTCGTCTGCACATTCAGAGATCTCTCGCCTCTGATGAACACAAAAAAAATCATTCAAATAAACCCAAAATCAAACACACACATCCTTCATCAATGCAAAAAAGAGGTAACGGAGTCACATAATGGTGCAAACAATTACGTACATGTACAAGACATTTGTTCCTGTTAGAATATGCATGAAAAGATAAAACAAAAACAAGCGGATTTGTCCGTTTTAGCCACATCTTTATATTCTAGTGGCTGGAAAATCATATAAAATGAAAAACACGTCACATTTTAAACTGATGGAAAATTCCAGTTATATAGATTTGGCCTTTTCCACCGACTCATCAGATTTTTTGACAGACAAAGCTAAAGTTTGACTTGCAATCAGATAAAAATTACTGAGCGTTTGAATTATGAATCTAGATTCGCTAATAAATAAGAGCTCTAGCTCGAATCAGCTTTAAATGGTAAAGCAGAAATCCTTCATTGTACCGTTGAACACGATTTCCAGTCGCTCCAGGACAGACAGCTACAGTGTAAACGAAATACTTGTGCGCTAATTTTGCGAAACGAAGACCTTAAATAATTTAAATCATTATATACATCAAACTCAGAAGGCAAAAGTGAGGTCGTACCAGTCAGTGCTCTCGAATTTCAACTCCACTAACGCTCATATTTTTCGTAAGTGCATTCGCAGTAGTTTTTCGCACCGTTTCAACTTGGTGAGGTCGTTTTGTGGAAGTTGTTAGCATTCACAGCGTCTGTGCATCTACTATATATGAACTTTATGTTAGACAAACGTATGCTTTGATAACTTGATTGTTGTATGCTAAACTACGTGATTTTGACGCCATGCTGAGATGTAATGCGTGCTACATTGTGTTTGATCTCGCTAATGGCGAAGCAGAGAGACGAAGCCCAGATTTTGCAAGCGATGTGAAACTAAAAGACATGTTTTTGCTTGTAAGATCTTTTTCTTAGGAAAACGTTTGGAATAAGGATCATTTAATGATATTTTCGATTCAAGTAGGTAGCAAACAGCCTCTCCGTTTGGTTCCTTTTCCACGTCCAGACGTCGTTTCTAACTGATCAGAGAGCTGCGTCTGGTCAGGTCCACATTACTAGCGCTCAGTCCTCTGGATTCTGACAGACCGCTGTTAGATTCCTGAAGACACACAAACACACAACATTTTTATCATGCAACAATACTGTGGAAATACACAATTTTAAACACCACATGGAGAATGAGTGAAAATTTACTGCAAACAAAATTTAAAAAGCATAACATGAAAATCTTAATCTTACTGTGAAAAATTAATTTGTGCATGTCATTCTAAATCTCATTGTTTTAAAGTAAATTCATTAGATCAAAAATACAGTAAAAACAGTAAAATTGTGAAATATTATTACAATTAAAAATAACTGTTTTCTATGTGAATATATGAAGTTTATTTGCAAAAATAGATAACTCCGTTTTTTTTTTTTTTTTTTTAAATCATGTTTTTAATTATGTTATCATGTTTTTATTGTGTTAGTTAGCTGTTTTTTTTTTTTTTTTTTTACCTAATCAAAATAACCCAACTGCAGTTTGACTGAGATTAATTGGAATGCACAATGAAAAAACATGATTTTTTAGAATGTTTTTGCTAATGAACTCTTCATATTTTAAAATATAATTTATTTCTGTGATCAAAGCTGTATTTTCAGCATCATTACTCCAGTCTTCAGTGTCACATGATCTTCAGAAATCATTCTAATATGCTGATCTGCTGCTCAAGAAACAGTATATTATTATACACACCTGTGAGGTTTCTTCTGCGCTCTTGTTGAGGAAATTTAAGGAGCTCGCCCTCTTCATCCTTTTGAACCAAACAAAATCAGCAGTTACAGCATCATGTCTCATCACTTGGTTTGTTCTTCAGAGAAGACTGAGGGTGAAGTGTTGTGCTCGTGTCTCACCCGGGGTTGCGTGGCTCCTGTGGGCCGCTGCCCTGCAGCTTCTTCACCAGCATCTCACTGCTGCGCCGCAGCGCTTCACGAATCTTCCCGAACGAGCCGCTCCTGCGCAGGGCGCCGTTACCATCCTGCGCCCAGAATATATGATCAACTTCATGATGTATATTTAAACACACAATACCAGCCAAAAATGATGAATAAATGAGATTTTTTTTTATGATTTTGAAATCTCTTCTTTTCACCAGGGCTGCATTAATTTGATAAAAAATACAGCAAAAATAGGAAAATTGTGAAATATTATTACAATTTAAAATAACAGTTAAAATAACTGTTTACATTTTAAAATGTAATTTATTTCTGTGATCAAAGCTGTATTTTCAGCATCATTACTCCAGTCTTCAGTGTCACATGATCTTCAGAAATCATTCTAATATGCTGATTTGCTGCTCAAGAAACATTTATGATTATTATCAATATTGAAAACAATTGTGCTGCCCAATATTTTGGTGGAAGCTGTGATACACTACCATTCCAAAGTTTGGGGTAAAACAAAATTATGCAATGATACATTAAATTGATTCTAAAGTGACAGTAAGGACATTTATAATGTTACAAAAGATTTCCATTTCAAATAAATGCTGTTCTTTTTAGCTTTTTATTCAAAGAATACTGAAAAAAATGGTTTCCACAAAAATATGAAGCAGCACAACTGTTTTCAACATTGATAATCATCAGAAATATTTCTTGAGCAGCAAATCAGCATATTAGAATGATTTCTGAAGATCATGTGACACTGAAGACTGGAGTAATGATGCTGAAAATTCAGCTTTGATCACAGAAATAAATTTCATTTTAAAATTTACAAAGAAAACAGTTAATTTAAATTGTAATAATATTTCACAATATTAGTGTTTTTAAAGTATTTTTAATTAAATAAATGGAGCCTTGGCGAGCTGAAGAGAATTATTTCAAAAACATTACACGATATTTACATAAAAGTCTGGAATAATTAAAACATATAAGCAAAAAAAAAAAAAAAAAAAAAAAAAAAAATCAATGGCTCTGTGGGCTCCACTGACCCCGCTCCACTCAGCTTCGTCTCCATCACAGTCTCCTCGGGGGCCTCCAGGGCCGTTTACTCCGTCCCGACTCTGACGTCTGTCTCCTCCAGCACAACCTCCGTCCTTCAGCAGCTCCACCACCTTACTCTTATTAATGGCATCGATGCCCTGACAGACACAAAGAAACCATTTCAAGAGCTTTCACACTGTCACGGTTATTTCTAGAGTTGTCAGTCAATTCAAATAATGAATGACAAGTAGTAAAACAAGTAGAATAGAGAAGTCAGTGATAGAGAGTCAGTGAGGTTTTCTGAACAGCGTTCTCTTCCTGTATGAGTCATCTGTACAGGAAGTCAACCTCAAGTTTTGTAGGTCGAGCGTCAGGTAGGAAATCAGCATGCGCGTCGTACCTGTTTGCGGTTTTTCGTGGCACACTCCTCCAGCGTCTCGGCGGCCTCCAGTTTGCCCTGCCGGCGGTACAGCGCACCCAGACTCTTCAGCGTGGTGTTAACAGTGGGGCTGCTCGAGAGAAACATCCAGAAAATCACTGAGTCCTTCACACTTTGATACCCATAATCCCCTGAGGCACACCTGCACACTCACCTGTCCACTTTGCAGGCTTTGTACCAGCTGCCGTACGGACCCGAGCCCTTCCTCTTACCCTGGAAATGAGCATCAGACAAACTGAAATTCACACTGAAATCAATTCATATATACACAAAGATTAAAATAGGAAATGAGAGCATTACAAATATGAAACCTGGTAAAATAATAATAATATAAGAGAATCAGGCTGAAATTTTGTAGAGAAGAAATAAATGTAATATACTTTTTGTTTAGTACTTGTTTATTGTTGTAAAACAGAAATGTCATATAGCTTAAATATAATTAATATAGATATGTTTATTAACATATACATCATATTTAATATACATAAAATACACACATTATTGTTTAAAAGTTTGGGGTCGGTAAGATTTTTTAATGTGCTTGAAAATAGTCCTTTTTGCTTACTAAGGCTGCATTTATTTGGTCAAAAATACACTAAAAGCAGGAATATTTTAAATTGTAATATTTCACAATAACTGTTTTCTATTTGAATATGTTGTAAAATGTAATTTATTCCCGTTATTAAAGCAAATATCAATTTAATGCATCCTTGCTAAAAGTACAAATTTCTTAAAAAAATAAATAATAATATATATATATATATAAATAAAGACGTGTTTGTTTACATGTAAATACATTCATACAAATATTTATATTTAAATAAATTTATGTAAATATATAATTTAAAGCCTATAATACCTTGCTTTCTTCTCTTTCCTCTGCATGCATCCAGATTGGTTTGTTATCATCTGAGGAGTAAAAAAAAATATCTTCTTAAAAAATATTTTTTTGTGATTAATTCAATGTTGTTACTTTTTTCTAGCAACTTTCCCTGCATGGCATCAGATAGCAGACTAGTGGCTAGTCTTTTAACTATAATTATCTTGTTGAAGCTTTCAGGAAGAGCAGGCGGATGTTTGATCATAATCCTGTAAGCGTCTGATTGGCTTAAAAGGCTGTGATGTCATAACAGATGGATTAGAGTCAGACAAAACCTCTGAATGATCAAACATCTCACCACATCATCCCGACAAAACCGAATCATGAATTACAATGAAAAACATGTCCATTCTTAGCAAAACACATGATTTACATAAAAAAAAGTTCATGCAAGTCACATAAAATGAACATGCATATATGAATATATGGTTTGTGTAATGATAAATACACACTGTTGACAGATCCGAACTCTTTCTCATGCGAGCGGGTCAGGATGTCCTTGTAAAGCGTCTCTGCGTCTTTGAATTTGCCCTGCTTCAGGTAACACGTGGCCTGAGGAGGAAACACAATCATGATCAACGAGCTTCAGACAGAACAATGCTCTCCAGTTTTCAGATCCAAACCTTCATGTTTCACATCAGAATTCACCCAGAGGGCTTGTTCTTTGTCACTGCGTCTGCAGTTTCTCCAGATCGTGATCTTTATTGACCTTGAATATAGGGCTGAACGATTTTGGAAAATAATCTAATTGCGATTTTTTTTTACCAATATTGCGATTGCGATTTAATATGCAATTTTTTTTTTTAAAGCTCTTTATATTCTGTATTATTCAACAAAGACAAGCAATAAATCATTGTATAGTATGCAGTGTTGGGCACGTTACTTTAAAAAAGTAATTAGTTATATTACTATTTACTTCTCACAAATAGTAACTGAGTTACATCATTATAAAATAAACTAATTACCAGGGAAAGTAACTATTGTTACTTTTTTTTTTTTAAATGTTCAAATATGTCAAATAACTTGGATGTCCCCAATATTAAATGTTAAATGAATGAAATGGACACTAAATATAATACATTATTATTATAAAACATTGCACACTAATCTACACTATTTTAATGTTTCTGTGGGACAATGTGAGAGACACCTATCAAATTCAATTGATTATTGTAAATATTATCAACCCTCTATGGACACCTTGGCAATAAAATCTGCATTGGCTTGTCATTTTAGTATATCATATAATTAATATTGGCCTGGTGAGTAAACTAAAAAAAATGACAAGCCAATGGAGATTATATTGCCAAGGTGTCCATAGAGGGTTGATAATATTTACAATAATCGACTGAATGATTTTCAATTATATATAATTATATCTATATAAAGCTTATGTTTGTAAAATGGCAGTTTTTTTTAAATATCTCACTTAGCATCAGTCAGTCAAAACATTATAATATGATATTATGATAATTTAGCATTAAATTTGAGCAGTATATGATGATATAACTTATATCATCATATACTATAGTTAAGGCATAATTACTATAGTAATTATAATAACCATGTATGAATGTATTTGTCATGTTGACTGAACTTAGGACTGGTGGTGCTGCTTAAGATATTGTTTGTCATTTAGTGTTTCTATAAAAAAAGGAAAAAGAAAACTACAAATAATACTGATAAGATAACAAAACTACAACGAATTCTACTACTAATAACAGTATAAAACGCACTAAGGATTATTGAGCTGCTGGGTTCATGAATATTAATCAGGTTGTCTGCGTTCGCTCGAACTGATTCGCTGAAATCAAAACAGGGACGATGATAGGTGAGCGCCGGCCAATGAGATTGCCGTTTACGCATTAGCTCCGCCCACTAGCGGAGAACCCGGCAGTTCTTAAAAGCTGAAGAATTCCAAAGGAACTCCGTTATTTTGACACGAAAACACAACAAAGAATATCGTTTACATGTAGCGCGTCAATTCTGCATGTTATGAACGACCCGCAGACACGAAAATAACCCGCGGCAAACTTGTGGACTTGGCAACATAGCAGCTTGATGCTTCCTCTGAAGAGTGCTTAGATGTGTTTGACTTGAAGCAGCGCTGCTGGACCGATCGCTGTGTGTGTCATCAAAGTACTGCGAGAGCTATAAGAGAGCAGACGTCTCCTTGTGCTTTATCTCGCCGTACTTTGATGTCATACGATCGATCTTCAAGTCGAACACACCGCTTTACTCCTACTCTCGCGTGTCACGTGACAAAGTGTAATCGCAGCCTCTGCGGTTGAAGAATCGCGTTTTCTCATATCGCGATATTATCGCAAATGCAATTAATCGTTCAGCCCTACTTGAATATTTACTTTCATAGATAAACACGAGAGCAGGAGACATTCAGGACGTGATATATTAGGAGCAAATTTGATTTAACACAAACAGAAAGTTGAATTCTCTTTATTTGCTCTCAAAAACTCAGCAATTCCCTTCTTTACATCCTGTTTGCACTGTGTTTGTTTTGATTAAAGCATTTGTGAGAATGCAGAAATCACGTTGTAATGGCAGGATAATTGTATTCATGTGCTCAAAAGGCATGACTGTGATACAATACTCAGCGCTGCAACCTTTGATGCAACGTGATTAGATCTAAAAACAATGAATTAACACTTTTCATGATTAGTTAATCATGCCAGGTCCACATATAATACTTATTTCATATGTAAAGATGTTAGCCAATCACAGCAGTTCTCTTCAGAGAGACACACTCCTTTAAGCTATTGGCTAAAATAAGGGAGGAAAATGGCCACGCTTATTAATCGTGAATTATAACAAAATAAATATTACAAATATATATTATTATATATGTAGGAGGAAATTGAGAAAAATTAGATATAAATCATATAAAATGAGATAGAAATATTATTTATTATAATAAATAATATTATTTATTATAAAAAACCAAAGAGCTGATTGTGGACTTCAGAAAGAGACACCTGCTGCCCTACACTCCTCTTATGATCAGTGGGACCCCTGTGGAGAGAGTAAGCAGCTTCAAGTACCTCGGCGTAAACATCTCCGAGGACCTGACTTGGACTACACACATCCAAACACAGGTCAAGAAAGCCAGGCAAAGACTGTACCATCTGCGACAGCTGAGAAAATTCAGGGTCTCACCAACAATCCTGAAAACTTTCTATGCAGGGACCATAGAAAGTGTATTGACTCAGTGCATCTCAGTGTGGTATGGAAACAGCTCCAGCCAAGACTGCAAAGCCCTGCAGAGAGTTGTGCGCTTAGCTGAGCGTATCTCTGGGTCGGCTCTCCCCTCTCTGCAGGACATCTACATCAAACGATGCAGAGGCAGAGCTGACAAAATCATCAAAGACTCAAATCACCCTGGTAACTGTCTTTTCACTAGGCTGCCATCTGGTAAGCGCTTCCGCTGCCTGATGGCAAAAACAGAGACTCAGGAGGAGTTTCTTCCCCACGGCCATCAGGCTCCTGAACTCAAAGTCAGCCTCTTAACAACATCATCTGACTTACTTCAAATCACTAATCACACACTCATTACTCTCTACCTCATACTGACAGTGTCATTTGCTCATTTGCACACTTGCACACTTGCACACAACACGTTCTGTATCTTGTAAATCGTATCTTATTTTTATATTTATTTTATTTTTGTGATTGGCTGCTTCATGTCAACCATGTATAACCTGTTGCACATTCCTCTCTGTACAGTCATGCTTATATTAATATTTAATTCTACAGCTTACTGTCATGCACATTCTTTTATATTTTATATTTTATTCTTTATATCTTATTTTTCATTCATCTTATCTTATGTTTACTTCCCTTGTGTTGTTTTTTCAATATTTGCACTGTCCATGGAGCGGACCCGACTCTCATTTCACTGCTGGTTATACAGTCTCTGTATAGTCGTGTATGTGACAAATAAAACTTGAAACTTGAAATAATATTACCATAAATAATAAGATATATTTATTGATTGTTTATTCAACTGTTGTGTCATGTTGCTTAATTATTAATATAAGTACATAGACAAATATAAATAATACTTACTAAATATAAAAAATATATATTATATTATATTACATTATATATATTTAAATTTATATAAACAACGAAATAAAGTCTAAAATCAGGATAGAAAATGTCATTTTTATATGTAAATTATAAAAAATGCTGGTGGAAAAATCCTACTAACATTATAAGCGCACCTTAGGAAACACTATAAAATAATAATAATAATAAATGTAATTCATCACCCCTTTAACCTTCATGTTGAGAGGGTTTTTTTGTTAATGTTATTGCACTGGAATATAACCTACTGACTTCTTTCCACACTCTGTTACACTTGTGGTGTTTCTGGTCAAAAATGACTGGCCTACAAAAAATTGTTTGCATATTGGGTTTAAATATTGGATTCAATCTTTTTTCGACTTGTTTTCTTTCAGTTAGCACAGGTTTTGTGTTTCTGAATTATGCACCTAATATTTTGAGTGAATACTGCCAAAATTATTCACAAATGATGTTTTTTTTTTTCACTCATAAACTGAAGTGTGTGAGCTATGTAGAAAACTAGATTGAATCGAAGATTTGGTGATAATATAGCATAAAAACAGATTTACAAGCAATTTTGAAAAGGCTGGTCATTTTTTACCAGAAACAGCAAATTAGGTGAAGATTTTGAGCACAGAAAGAGTTTAAAAACACTGCTGTATCAGTTGTAGTTGAGTGGATCGGGTCTCACCAGGTTGTTTTTGGTCTTGGCCACATTGGGGTCATCGGCGCCCAGTTTGTTCTCGTAGATCTCGAGCGCCCTGCGGTAATAATACTCCACTTCCTCATACTTCCCCTGATTCTGACACAACAGGGCCAGATTATTGAGCTGCTTCGCCACATCAGGGTGGAATTTACCCAGAACCTGCAAACACACGTGCACATATGTGACCCTGGACCTCAAAACCAGTCATGAGGGGCTTTTTTTGTGAAATTGAGATTTATACATCTGGAAGCTGAATAAATAAGCTTTCCATTGATGTATGAAAATCTGGAATCTGAGGGTGCAAAAAAATCAAAATGTTGAGAAAATTGCCTTTAAAGTTGTCCAAATGAAGTTCTTAGCAATGCATATTACTCATCAAAAATCAAGTTTTGATACATTTATGGTAGGAAATTTACAAAATATCTTCATGGAACATGATCTTTACTTAATATCCTAATGATTTTTGGCATAAAAGATAAATGGATAATTTTGACCCATACAATGTATTGTTGGCTATTGTAACAAATATACCCGTGCTGCTTAAGACTGGTTTTATGCTCCAGGGTCACATATCTATTCATATAACAACACCGGCTACACTAGAGCAACAGTAGTTCAGTGCAAATCCTCTGTTTGACAGGTGCAGGTTCTCCACCTTCTCCCGGATCTCCAGCGCTCTCTTGCAGAGCGGCTCGGCCTCCTTGTGTTTCCCGCGTTTGCCGTACAGCACGGCCAGGTTGTTGAGGGTCGCGGCCACGGCGGGGTGATCTTTCCCCAGAGTCTTCTCTCTGATGGCCAGAGCGTCGTTCAGCAGGTGAGCCGCCTCCTTGTACTTATTCTGATCCCTGGAACAACACACGGATTTTCTAGTGATGCACCACAAAACACCTTTGGAGAGCTCAAATCATTGAAACAGTGATGTTTAAGTAGCAATACATTCAACTCTTTAATGAAGTTTAATCAACTTTTTAAACATATCTTTAAATAAAATAAAAAAAAAGTGGAATAAATTTGTAAGTAAAAAAAGTAAAAAAATACATAATTCACTACTACATGTTTGGTTTTTGGCTAAATTAAATTTCAATTTCGTTAAAAAGTTCATTTCAGTGCATGGCTAATATTTTCAAAAGCCGGCTGCGCTGATCTCTGACCTGTAGACCAGGGCGAGGATGTTGAGCATGGTGGCCACGTCTGGATGGTCGTGTCCGGAGGTTTTCTCCAGGTCCTCCAGAGCCTGTTTGCAGAGCGGCACGGCCACCTCGTAACGGCCCTGAGACGCGTACTGGATCACCAGGTTATGAAGCGTTCGCAGACGGGCCGGGATCTCGTAGCCTCCCTGCTGCGCTGCCACTTCACCGCTGGGCTGAGCTGGAGAGACGCGTTACAAATAAACGAGCTTAACCTTTTCAAATATCTGATACATGACTTTCTAAAGCCTCTAAATGATCAAAACTCCACTGAAAAACCTGTTAAACACACATATACATATACACACACATACATATTATATATAATATATATATATATATATATATATATATATATATATTACCATATATTAGTTTAATAAAACATATGAAACATTTTTTTGTTTATTAAAATAATCATTAAATCAAAATAATGATTATTTTAATAAACAAAATTTAGACCAGAATTTCATAGTTTTTGTCATATAAATATAAGCATCTGCACCAAATTGCATATTTTTACTCAGTTTGGGCCTCTGAATAAAATTGACATGTTTTCCTTCATATTCTCAATATATCAGACTATATGAGCCATAAAAGCCTGATGGATCAAATACGAAACTCAACAGAAAACCCATACAAATATTACGATTTTGACTAAACTACTCCATTTAAAAAAGAAAGGATTTTTCTGACTATGACTACGGACTATGTCAGGCATGCTTGTCTCTCACCTGGTCCCTGCTCGTCGTCGTTTGGAAACAGGTCGTCCAGATTGTCCTTCTCCTTCTCTCCAGCCTTCTCCTCGGAGGGAGAGGTGTCCTCGTCCAGCTTGCGGATCTGGTTCATGAACTCCAGGTGTTTCTTCTCCTCCTCCAGCTGTGCGACGCTCTGCTCGCTCTTCTGCAGCTTGTGCTGAGTGCTGGCCAGCTCGTCCCGCAGCCACTGGTTCTCCTGACAGAGACGACGCACCTGAGCACGCAGCTTCTGCTTCTCAGACTCCACCGCGCTCAGGTGACCCGACAGAGCGATGATCACCTGAGAGCAAAGTTCAGAACTTACACAACTGACTTGACATGATCTGGTGAGAATGCAGCAGTAACAAATTAACACTTTTATTCAGCAAGGTTGCTTTAAATTGATCAAAAGTGACAGGCAAGACAAGAAGATTTATATTTAAAATAAATGCTGTTCTTTTCAACTTTCTATTAATCAAAGAATCCTCAAGAAATGAATTCCACAAAAATATGAAGCAGCACAACTGTTTTCAACATTAATAATAATCAGAAATGTTTCGTGAGCAGTAAATCAGTATATTAGACTGATTTCTGAAGATCATGTGACACTGAAGACTGGAGTAATGATGCTGAAAATTCAGCTTTGATCACAGAAATAAATTACATTTTACATTATATTCACATAGAAAACTGTTATTTTAAATTGTAATATTATTTCATAATATTTCTGTTTTTACGATCAAATAAATGCAGCCTTGGTGAACATAAGAGACTTCTTTCATAAAAATCTTACTGACTCTAAACCTTTGAACACTTGTGTTATGCAAAATTGTAAATATAACTATATAGTTTCTAGCTATTATTGCAAATTTTCTTTGTTTATAAAATGTAAAAGTTACATTTACATAACATATGCAACTGATTTGAGTCAGTAAGAATGGATTGAAAATTGCATGGATGTTATCATTTTAAATAATTGGATAACTTATTATTGGAAATCTAGCTTATTAATTGCAAATAACTTAATAAAAACAAATCTTAAAAAAAACATTAACTTTTTTGCATTAAATGTTTGGAAAATATTTAATTAAATATTTTTTTTAAATCTTTAAAATGCATATTAAATGACACATTTAAAACAAAAAAACAGCATTTTAAATGTAAATAAAATCACCATAAAAACAAAATTATACATTTAATTTTCTAAAAAGATTCACACATTTATCATTTGTATTTATTTATTTTGTGGCAGGCTAGTGAAAATTTTGGCAGCACAAGCAAAAACTACTGGCCTGACTAGGCAAGCTTAAATGTGACTAATTCATTAATTAAATGTGACTAATTAATTTCCAGGCAATTTTCTAGAGCTCTTGCATTCCTTTCTAGAAGTTTCCAAATTGAGAAGGATTTTTCCACCAAAATGCAAAATCTGTGAAAGCCTGATCGATTATAAACTCAAATGAATGCAATCAAGTCAAAGAGTTCTGGATATTTCAGGCTTTCTGAGCTCAGTGGTTCAGATACCTGCGCCTCTCCCAGCCCCAGCTCGATGTCCTCCAGGCTCTTGCGGAGCAGGCTGGATTTCTCCTGCACGACGGGCGGCTGAGCGCAGTCCAGGATGGAGTTGAGGAGCTGAGCGTGTTCCCCTCGCAGCGTCTCCAAACCCTGCATCACCGCTTTGGTGTTGAGCACGATGTCGTCCTGCGTCATTCGCTCCAGCGCCTCTTCTCGTGGGTACACCATGGTGGACATCACCCGCGGGACGCGCCGCTCACTGAGAACAGAAACTGATGCGTTACAAATCATCATCTTACATGGCTCTAATTGTAACTAAAGGCATAAACTAAATAGTACACTGGCTGCTACATTTTATATTTATATAAAATATTTAACATTTATTTGATATTTTGTAGAAATATTTCATATTTTAAAGAATAACAAAATGTAATAAAAGTTGCCAAGTTAGTTGTCAAAGCAACACTGCTCAATTTTATTTAGTTTAACTTGTACTAAAGATAACTATAACTGAAATGAAAAAAATACAAAAACTATACAGACATCTTAAAAAAACAATAACTAATAAAAATGGTTAAAAAAAACCAGCAAAATTACTA
The DNA here is from genome assembly GCA_023376895.1 of Aspiorhynchus laticeps. Lineage (NCBI taxonomy): Eukaryota > Metazoa > Chordata > Actinopteri > Cypriniformes > Cyprinidae > Aspiorhynchus > Aspiorhynchus laticeps. The sequence goes on from CM041795.1 coordinate 7,873,471, forward strand.
GCATTTTAACTAAAATTAAACCTAAAACAGTTTTGTTACCTGAAGTAATACATTAATTGAAACGGAATGAAATATAAAAAATGAATTTTATATATATATATATATATATATATATATAAAATCAACTATTGAAAATTACAAAAAAAAAGAATTTTTTAATTAATAAAAACAATACAGACATTTAAAAAAAAGCAACTAGCAAAAATGACAAGCACGGAAAATAAACATTGAAATACTTTATAAAAACGTCATAAAAATAAAAATGACAAAAATAACTAAAACTAAAATAAAATCTATACGGACATTTAAAATAATAATAATAATTAACACAAATAACAAAAACACAAAATAACTAAACCTTAAATAAAAATAAACAAATACTAAAAAGCATACTTGGGAAAAAAAAAAATCACCAAAAAAAAAATCACAAAAAGACAAAATAATTAAACTTTAGAAAAATAAAAACAAATAAAATTAAATATAAAAAGTAATTCAAAACGTAAAAAAAAAAAAAAAAATGATAGGTGAGTTTAGTCCAGTTGTGGCTAGAAGGGATACAGCTCCGACCGGAAATGAACAATGAAATTAATTTTCTACCTATCAGATTGTGTTTTATTAATGTCTACACCTACCCCAACCCTAAACCTACCCCTTACAGGAATGAAAAAATAGTAACTATTGTTGTACAGTGTGACAAAAATTACGCTGTATTGATGTGCGCATGCCCAGTAGCGCCATACGTATCCCTTCTAGCCTTAACCGTTTAGTCCTAATGACTCCATTAGACCCTGAAGTCCATCATGATCCATTACTGCACCTCACACCCAAAAACAGCCAATCTGGCAACAATGACCACAAGTGCTGACCTGACAAAGAGTCCTGCTCTGCTGCCCAAAAACATCTGAAGTGATGGACAACAGCAGACAGCCTGAATCAGCGACAGTCATCAGGAACCAGAGCACAGCTCTCAATTACTAATGCAGCAAATACTAAACCATTACAGAAACAGCTGATTAACTGCTCTAGCTATAAAGTTCGCCTACTGCAGTACCTAATATGATATTAACATTTCAGACATAACCTCCATCACTGGGCCGACTTCAGCTGTATTTCCACCTGCGTCCAGCAGAGGCGCCATTCCTCTCTCATCACGCCTATAGACTGCAATGCAGCACCAGCAGAGAGAGTCCCGCATCAAAACACGAGATGTGCAGCTTATAAACACACCAGATCAGACCACAAACCGACTTCTGATGCTCAGAACCCTTCATACGATTAGTGCAGATTTCACAATGACTGACAGCTGTCTGGAATAATCAGGAGAAGCCTGGAAAAACCCATCAAGGTGACCCACAGGACAACACGACATGCGTGGACTCCTCCAGACAATCACAACATCCTCTCATCTGAGCGAAGAACAGGCCCTGCTCTCAATATGAAACAGACAAACCTCATAAAGCTTCTGCAACCGACTCGAAACATCAGCAAACACTTATTTCCATCATGCAATCTCCTCTCATCCTCCATTTTGTGTTCTCATATAATAATATTTGAGAATGAATCATGCATATTTGATTCATAACCCCAGAGATATTCAATGCACCATCACTGACTGGATGATGAAGACAAAAATCACCAGATGCATCATAAATCAGTCATGCATCATCTGATTTGCTCTTTCAGACACTGTCAAAACAAATTATAATGGCATAATTATTTCAATGAACAAATACAGTCTTTTGCGCTATTCGGATATTAAATATGAGCTATTGTTTTTAGCAGATCAGGCTAATCTTTGTCTCATTAAATCAGCCAGCATTGTATGATCAATGCATATCAAAAACAAAAGCGCAGATCATTTTTGCAACGCGTGCAAGAAAGGTACCTTTAATAATCCGCTTGTATCGGGCTTCTCTTGAACGCAAGCGTGCAAACAATGTGATGTTATGGATTCAGACGCGTCCAGAATCTCAAATAAAACGATATGAGACGTGAATCAGATGAATCCCCGGCGACGCGTCGGCTGTAAAGATGCGCGTCAGTGCTGCGCTTTTGTCTTTGACGACCTCAGCAAAACAAACGCCCGTGTGCGCGATCGCCCGCTTTCGCTTCGTCCATCCTTCTCGTCCCTTTCAGCGTGATAGTTGGCGGATCTCTGTGCTGGAGTGAGTGAGGATGACCACAGTAAACTGAAAATGGCTGATGTGTGTGTTTGTGCTCCCAGAATCCAAAGCCCTGCGCGCTGACATCACTACACCCGCCCCCCCCAGCCGGGCGTGGACGCGCTATGCTATTATTTTGGGCTACATTTGAGCTATTTAGATTTTTGGGCTATTTTGCTTTCATAACATGTCTTCTTTCAGACTAGTGGAACTATAACATCGAAAATACACATTTAGGTGTTTTATTTTATGACACTTTATCTATTTGCGTCTGTAGATTCCAATTACAATATATTGCTTTTTCAAAATGAGCTCTATCTCCACTTCAGCAGAACCTACATGCAACAAATTTTACAGTTTCACTCCTAACTATATTCTAAAGGTTTTTACCGAGGGGTTTGTTTATATAACGTCCACATGATCCAATATTTAACATTGTATTTCTAATTGAAAATGTACTGTGTTGTAAATTACGGAAAGATAAAAATAGATATCCAAAATCCCTTCTGTAAAAACCTTTAACTCTAATATTTCAACAAAATGAAGCAAGAACTTTTAACCTGGCTGTTCCCAATATCTTGAAATGTATGCAAATGAGTGCATTTTTCATTAGAAAATGCCTTAATATCTTGTAAAATAGTTGTAATACAAAACATTTGTTTTATTATGGTGATTAATCAACTGGGGAAGATGAATATACCGAGACATGTATATTTTGGACTATTTGGTTCCATAATTTGTCTTTCATACTACTGGAAAGAAAACACCCAAAATATATATTTAAGTGTTTTGTTTTATGACACTTTTATGACGCATCTTTTTCCTATTTAGCGCCCAAACTCTGGAACAATCTACCAAACACTGTTCGGGAGGCAGACACACTCTGTCAGTTTAAATCTAGATTAAAGACCCATCTCTTTAACCTGGCGTACACATAACACACTAATACACTTCTATTATTCAAATCCGTTAAAGGATTGTTAGGCTGCATTAATTAGATCAACCAGAACCGGGAACACTTCCCATAACACACGATGTACTCGTTACATCGTAAAAAGATTGACATCTACGCTAATATTAGTCTGTTTCTTTCTTATTCCGAGGTCACTGCAGTCACCAGATCAGATGGTGGATCAGCACCTAGAGACGACCTCTACTACAGCCCTGAACGTCAGCGGAGACCAGGACACCTAGATGAGCCCCAGAGACAGACCCCCAGTGAGGACCCCGTCACCTAGAGAGCCATCAGGAAAAGACCTCGGGAACCTGTTGAGCCATCCAATCTGACTTTGCAGCAGTTGGAATTGAACTGCTGTGTCGTCTGGCCAGAGGAGAAATGGCCCCCGACTGAGCCTGGTTTCTCCCAAGGTTTTTTTCTCCGTTCTGTCACCGATGGAGTTTTGGTTCCTTGCCGCTGTCGCCTCTGGCTTGCTTAGTTGGGGACACTTCATTTCCAGCGATATCGTCGACTTGATTGAACAGAAACTTTTTGAACTGAACTGAGCTGGACGATGCCATCACTGAATTCAATAATGAAATGCCTTTAACTGAAAATTGAGTGTTTAATCTTGTCATTTTACATTATTGACACTATTTTCCCATTTTGATATTGTGCAGTTGCTTTGTCACAATTTGTATTGTTAAAAGCGCTATATAAATAAAGGTGACTTGACTTGAAGTTGACACTTCATCTATTTGCATCTGTAGATTTCAATTACAATACATATTGCTTTGTAAATATAAGTTTCTATCTCCACTTCAGCTGAATTTACAGTTTTACTCCTAACTATATTCTGAAACTTTGAATACCGAGGGGTTTGTTTTTATAGCATTTGCGTGATTTTATATAACATTTTATTCCTAAAATATGGTGAAAATTGGCCATTTTCTGAAATGAAGCAATAATTCTGAAAAAAAGTATGCAAATGAGTGAATTTATAGTTGGAAAATGCTTTAACTCGTAAAATACTTTTAATACAACACAATAGTTTCAATGTATGGTGATTAATCAACTATGTAATTATGGAAATATATATTAGTTGAACTTTTTACTCTATTCACATAATTATGGGACGTTTTTACAAGTAGTGTTAAATCTATCAGAAAATATTTAATTTGTATATTAACATATCTATGGCAGAGCAATGCAAGTGACAAATAACACTTATTTTTTTGTTACACTTATTTTGTTGTGATAAAAATCCACAAACTACACAAGAGAATTTACAAATCATGTGTTTATTAAATAAAAAAAGAATACAAGTAACACTTCCACTGTCCATACCACATCTATTGATTGACAACTCAATTATGAAAAAGCAGTACTACAAAAACATGTCAAATAAAAAAATAACACAAAGGAACATGAGTTCATATTACAAGCACTTTGGATATGTACAAGCGTTTTTGTCTAAAGGCAAAAAGGCAAAGAGCTGAAGACTGCTAAAAGATAATAAATGCATGTGCAAAAATACTTATCTCATCCACAAGCTCGGTTCTTGATCTTCCACGACTAAATATTACGCAATGATTTACTTTACACAGCAGGCTAACTTTGGCCGATTCTGCGGTTTGAATCCGAAGCTTGTGGAATTCAGGCATTTTATCTCTCCAACAGATTACATTGACAAAAAGTATTTGAAGCGGACGAGCGCCACTCTTGATTGGCCATTGGGATAATTAGTCGACCAATCAGCATGCTCAAATCCACTTCATGTTGTTGAACTTTCACATGACAAATCAACACAGGTACATACAGAGGTACGAGGACAGGCAAAGACCAGACTCCACACGGCACACGCATAAAGAGACAGTCCATGTTCGAGTGACGGAACGGAAATTAGTAGTTGTTGAAAACTCTCTCTTTTCATATTGAAATGAATTGATTGGAAAATTCGGTACTTCCCATTCCAGACTGCTCCATAAATACTGAAAATCATTTTCCATACATACAAAAACAAACAAACAAAACTAAATGTAACAGCTGACACTCTTTGGCAGTGACACTTTTTTCGCCCCTCCTTTTTTCCATTCAATACATATCCATATAAAATTTGAACCTGGACTCCGAAATAGTTGCCATTTATTTTTTTTTAACTCAAAACGCTTGTTTGAAGGTTGCCGCAAGTTTTTGCACGTTTGCTCATCATGCAAGCTTAAAACACGGACAGCAAGTGTAACAACAGTACAGACATTTTAATTAGTTTGAAATAATATTCAGCGTGGGTTTTCTCTTTATATGCTCAACATCTATTGAGCATATAAATGTATATATGTCTTTTCTAGAAGGTTTCTAAGCTTTGGTGAACATGCCGACCCTCTAAATCATTTATGATTTTCAGATCCAATGAGGAATGATCAAAGCCTCAAAAGAACTGTACAAAACCTTCCAGACACAATCGCTGACTGAAATATTAAAAGCTTTTCTGAAATTACTTGCAGCTTTCATGACAGCCACAGAATGCATCTTTCTATGAGCCTTATAGGATTTAAATCACAAAGATATTCATAAAATAAAAAATGCTATTTAAACAGCTATTTAAAAACATTAAGAACTTATCTGCTATATATAAATTATTAATGTGTGGACATTTGTTTAATAGTGCGGTACTGATAACCAACATTAACTCAAAGAAATTATGTTTTCACTCTTTTCTAAGAATACGGGCAAAAAAAGGAGAGATGCATTTAATGCACACAAAAGAAAGACACTCACACTTCAAAACTATTGCTAAACATCTCTGTAAGAAGCAGGAACAAATACAAATCTAATTGACCCATCATGACTTTAATACTTTGTTGTTCTTAATACTTTTAACCACAGAAAAACTGATACCTTCATTCCAGAAAACATGACTCCGATTAGAAAGATTTAGGGTGAATCTCACATCCAGGTCATATATCACCTCAAAAAACAAAATAATAATTATATTAAAATGACTGTAATAATGACTGTAATGCAACTATTTGTATTAGAAATCAGCCTAAATGAACAGAATTACAACAAATGCTACCATGATGTATGCAATTAAAACTTAAAAAAATACAAATTTGCCACATTACTGTAATAAAATTATACCAATCATGTCATAAAGCAAAATCCTAAATGTTCCTAAATTTGGCTGAATTTTATTTATTTTTTCTTACTAATCTTATTTCTTATTTTGTTGTGAAATATGACATTTTCGTTATGTTTTTTGTGAGATTCACTCTTTCAGTTTGAAAGTAAATTAATAATAATATAAGGAGTTCAACAGATTAATCATGTAACAATCATTGTATATTAATAATTTATCAGCATTTCAAGCTGCAATGGATAAAAGTCGGCTGGGTGGAAAGATGCCGAATCTTGTGCCGTGAAGAACGTACAGTTAACACCACAGATTAATTAAACCAGTGAGCACTACTGTCCACAACACACACACACACTCACACAAACCAACACACACTACACACTGGCTTCACTCTCACTGTGGCACAACACCATTTCATAGATAGTTGTTTTTGTTGTTTGTTTTGTTATTATTTTAAAACCACGTTTCAGTGACATTTTGTTAGTTGCATTACCTACCACTCACAAGAATATCTCACAAAAGTTCTAGACAAAATAAAACCACGGTACTGTGGAAGCTGCCATTAGCAGTAATGTAACAAGCTCCAGCTAGAAAATAAAGGGATGTTGTAGCTCGAGATTTACTGATCTCAGATCAGTTCAGACGTTTTGCTCACAGCTGCACTGCAAAAAATGAATCGCAGTATTTTTGTCCTATTTTGTATTTTATAGTGTTTTCTAGTATTTTCAAATAGCTAAACCTTCTTAAATCAAGATAAAGTCAAATGATTTAAGATTTTAAGTACTGTTTTTTGAGAAATTATCAAAATTAAGTACATCTTAAGTCATTTTGCTTCTCAAGTAAATGTCTCTCGATTTAAGATTGTTTAGATAGTTGTACTGGAAAAGACAAAAACAAAATAAGAATAAAATAAGAAAATCATGTTTTTGCCGTGTGTAAAGGTAGTGTTTGTGAATCGTGTTTTAATTGGGCATTCTGTATGAGGAGCTGGTCGCTTCTTGTGCTTTGGACGAAGATATGAAGGCGAGTATAAGTGCATAGCATTTGACAACTGATGAAGATGAAACCCTTGAAGTTCTCCCCAAACCGGTTTCCAGCTGTAAAGATGCGTACAATAACCAAAAACAGCAATAAAACTACATCTTCCCCAATTCTGCCTTCCTCGGTGACATTTTCACCTCCAACCTCATGCAGCCTTTCTGTCAGGCCTTGTGCAGATTGATAAGATGTAGTTCTTTTATAAATCGAGATTGCCGTTGCCCGTGTTATAAAGGTGACTGACTCATTCTGTCCCATAATGTTTACATTCTGATTGGCCAGAGATCTTTGGAGATGTTTTATGAAACGAAATAAAACCTGTAGATGAGCTACATATTTAAGCTAAAAGGTCACTTTTAAAAATAAACAAGAACTGACACATAAAAGCGTGTTTAAAAACGAATCTAAAACTAAATTGAAATAGTTTATTCTAGTTAACAGAGATTAACTAATGTGAACTACTAACCTTCCGTGTGTCAAGGGGAACGCGAGATGCCGCTGCAGCAGGCGAAGCAATTCGTGCACAAGTACACAGTGCACTACTGAGCTAACATTAAATGTTAACTTTGCCAGTGCATTATGGGTGATGTAGTTTAAGACGTGCAGGTTGAAGGTCAACAACGCATTTTCAGATGTCGTCGACCGGAAGGATAAAACAAGCTGCGCAAAAGATGATTTTTAGGAAATCTAAAAACTCCTCAGTTGGTCGATGGGCACCTCGTAGTCAAATGTAAAATTGGCGTTTAACTCCACCTTCTTACTACAGGCGGGAAATTTGCTAATTTCGGAATTTTCATTGGTGCTTTTTTCATGTTTGAATCTTTGTTTACAAAAAACTACCATGGCAACCATAGTTTCTGCCAAAATTCCCTAGTTGCTAAGTAACAGAAAGATTCCGAAAGCTGATTTTACTTGAGTAACAATAACTAAGTTTATCTCCAAATACAGTTACCATGGTAGATTTTAGCCAGGGTTAAACTGCATTGCTCAGTTATGCTGGTTATGGAGGTCAATGATGAAAGAGATCAGTTACACACAGGGACATATTGAGGGTTGTTGAGAGTGATTTAAGCGGTGTCATGCTGTTAAATAGTCTTCGACAGGTGGTGTATCCAAATTTTGTGCTTGGCCCCCATATGTGGCTCTGGGGCCTTTGATAAATAAAAGTGACTAGCGCTGATAAAGTCAATCGAAGCCGCCGAATGGAACATCTTCAACTCCACCTACCCACCCACCAGAGACGGTCACATGAGAGTCCCGTCTCAACTGTGATTGGCCAGCGTTGTGAAAGTGGCGGCGGTGGTGTGCAATGGGGTGTAGGTTGCAGTTTGAAGGGGCAGGGTTGAGAAAGTGGGCCCATCCTAGGAGGGTGGTTTGCTGTAGCCGAACAATCCCACCGGGAGATACTTGACGTGAGTCGGCCACTGAGCGGCTAGCTGGAAGAACTTCACGTCATTCCACTCGCATCCGTCGATGGTGACTGAGAAAGGAGGAAGATAAATTTTATTTTCTGCTTTAGCTGACAAGAAAGCGGTTTTCTGGCTGTGATGAAGGTCTGGTACCTTTCAGGATGGTCTGCTGCTGTTTGGCGGAGCAGATGAGCCGGCTGATGCCCTCGATCACCTGACTCTTAGAGTCCATCTCCCGCTCTTTAGGCTTCTTCCCCAGGAAAATAGTAGGAACTGCACAAAGAAAGCGAGAGAGACATCATTCATATTGTAATATACTTGTATATAATGTGGTACTGATTCTTTGTTTAATATATTAGTTAATTTACACTACCTTGCAAAAGTTTGAGGTCAGTACGTTTTTTGAAGGAATTTTATACTTTTATTGAGCATGGATGCATTAAATTGATTGAAAGTGACAGTAAAGACATTTATAATTTCACAAAATATTTCTATTTTAGGTAAATGCTGTTTGTTTGAACTTTTTATTCATCAAAGAGTCCTGAAAAATAAAATGTATCACAGTTTCTACAAAAATATGAAGCAGCACAACTGTTTTCAACATTGATAATCAGAAATTATTCTTGAGCAGCGAATCAGCATATTAGACTGATTTCTGAAGATCATGTGACACTGAAGACTGGAGTAATGATGCTGAAAATTCAGCTTTGATTACAGCAATAAATTACATTTTACAATAGATTAAAATTAGTACTGTCAAACGATTAATCGCAATTAATTTGATTCTGCCAAAATATCAGTGCTGGTACTACTATATCTTAGTGCTGCATTTGATACTGTCGATCATAACATACTTCTAGAGAGACTGGAAAACTGGGTCGGCCTTTCTGGGATGGCACTCAAATGGTGTAGGTCATACTTAGAAGGGAGATGTTATTATGTGAGTATAGGAGAGCATAAGTCTAAGTGGATGTCCATGACATGAGGAGTCCCACAAGGCTCAATTCTTGTACCGCTCTTGTTTAGCCTGTATATGCTCCCAGTAAGTCAGATAATGAGAAAGAACCAAATTGCCTATCACAGCTATGCTGATGATACCCAGATTTACCTAGCCTTATCTCCAAATGACTACAGCCCCATTGACTCCCTCTGCCAATGCATTGATGATATATATATATATATATATATATATATATATATATATATATATATATATATATATATATATATATATATATATATATATATATATATATATATATATATATATATATATATATATATATATATATATATATACATATATATACATATATATATATATATATACATACATACATACATACATACATACATACATACATACATACATACATACATACATACATACACACACACATGCATGTGTGTGCATTTATATATAAATAATAAATGTACACAGTACGCAGGCATATATTATGTAAACAAAAACTTTTATTTTGGATGCGATTAATCGCAATTAATCGTTTGACAGCACTAATTAAAATAGAAAACAGCTATTTTAAATTCTAATAATATTTCACAATTTTAGTGTTTTTACTGTATTTTTGATCAAACAAATGGTAAGCATAAGGGAATTCTTTCAAAAATATTGAACTTTTGAATGGTAGTGTTCATACACCTGTATACATTTTATTTTTATTTGTAAATTTGTCAATTCTATTATTTTTTGCCTATATATTGTATCATATATTATGATATATACTGTAGTTTATACACTTATATAATGTGTATAATTATATAATTTTTAAATATATAATTATATAATTCAATTCAATTCAAGAATGTGTACTAGTTATTTTTTATAGTTGAATTTTTTGATTATTTTTAATTTATTTATTCATTTTCTGTTTGCCATTGTCCTTTTGTAATTTAGTTGTTTAAATATTTTTATTCTACTACTACTACTACTCTGGACTGATATATAATTTTCTTTTGACTTTTATTTGATTTAGTTTTTATGTTCAGTATTGGATGGGTGTAATTAATTTTCTTCTCACTTATTTTGCCATCAACTATTTTTGTGATTCATGACAAATAAAAAATACTGTCCTGGACATTAAATATAATTTTTACTACATTAAATTACAGTTTGTCAAACAGATTTATTTCTAAGCTAACATGGATCTTCTGGATGCTTTGAACGTCCATCGTATCATTTTGCATGTTTCATGAAGGTCTGCTCTCACCTTTCTTGTTCTTCTCTTTGGTGACCACAGTCATGGCCATAGTGTTGACGGGCGCCTGCAGCTCGCTGGCTCCTCCTCCTGGCAGACGGCTGACCTGCAGTGACCAGAAGGCACTCTTCAGAGTGTTCTTACCGCCGGTGTCTCTCCTCTCGCCCTCGCGACGCTTCTCTGCCAGAGACGCCAGCCAGTAATCCACCTGCAGACCGATGGCGTCCACACCGTGAGACATGCTGGGACTCCTGAGACAGACACAACACATCACATCAGCCAGGAACTTACACAGTTGTGTTCTGCATTGCTGCCGGTCTCTGATTGTTACATTTCTACATAAAAAGTGCAGGAATATGCAAATTTGAAGCATTTTATTCTTCTTAAAAGGTTGGACCATCAATAAAAGTTGGAAGTACTAACATTTACTAAACTTAAAACTGAAATAAATTAAAGCTAAATAGAAATATAATTTTTAAAAAAAATCTAAAAATTAAACATAAAAAGACAAACTATAATCTAAAATTAAAAGTAAATATAAAAATAAAAGCAAATTCTAAATAACTTCATTATATTACAGTAAATAATAAATAAAACAACACTGCAAAGCACACAGCATTAAACACAAAAACACATTTCCACTGTGATAAATTAACTTAATGACTATTTGGTCAGACATTAAACACAGAACTTTAACATTAAAAATGCAAAATACACCATTTTTTTTCCCAATGTCACTCAATCGATTGAATAATGAAGACAGTAATGCGGCATGCAATTATTTGAAACATTTAGCATTTTATTTTTAAAAGTAATAAAGTATTTATTTGTATGTTTGTTTATTTATTTATTGCCATGTCGCCAGTAAAGGCTATTTTCATGGCAAATGTGTAGTACAAATTAAATAATCAATACAAATTCAATAAATTTGAAAAAATCAAATTATAAGCTGTATTATAAATATAGTAATTATATAGTTATTATATCTACATATACCATTTTGTTCTTCTAAAAAGGTTGAACATTAGTAAAAGTTTAAGTTGAAGTACTAACATTACAAAAACTAAAACTGAAATAAACTACTACTAAATTGAAATAAAAATAATGAACAATAGAAATGACAAACTATAAACAAAAATAAAAATTAAGTTAAAGTTAAATTATTAATAAATACTATAATAGTATATAAACAATAGGCTATTTCATGGCAAAAAATGAAATAATCATCACATCAATAAGAATTTAAATGTTGTAAAATGTTGTATAAAACACTTTATTAAAAGGATATGTGGATGTATAGAGGTGATTGTGAATGGGGTTATAATGTTGATTGCATTAGGATGGGTGATTATAGGGTGACGGGGTGTTTAGGATAATAAGGAATATATAAAAATATATAGATACAGATGCAATATATTAAAAGATATACTGGAACGTTAAAGAATTGTATGGGTTGGGAAAAATAATAAGCTTTTGCTTCATCCCGCTCCTTTTTGTAATGTACACCGTCTCATGGACGTGGTTTTTCTTTGGTGTTGCAACACATTTGTTGTGTTTGTATATTTTATTTTATATTGTGCTTTATTCAACATATAAATGAAAATCAAATGAGAATTAAATCAACAGAAATCACATTATAGCAGCCAGAAATTGTTTTAGTTTTGTTTACTAAAACAAAAACTGAAATAAATAAATTAATGCTGAATATAAATATTAAAAATAAAATAATTTAAATACAAATACCAATAAAAAACACACGAAAAGAAAAACTATAAACCAAAATTAAAATGAAGACTAAAAATATATATAAAAAAGCTAATTCAAGATATTAATAATACTAGTACATAAATATTATATATAATTGTATATTAAAAGGTTGAACCGACAAAAATCCCTGAGGAAAAATGCAGCTAAATGGTGACAAAGCTGGTTTCACATGGTTTCTACAGGCCCGAGCTGGTTTTTACAGTCGATCCGCTGGACTTCCAGGTGGTGGGTACATGGCTGAGCAGGTAGACCACCTTGGATCAGCAAAAAAACTGCTAAAAATTCCCCGCACGACCTGCTTTCTCCAGCAGGATTAGCAAGTCATTCGTCAAACCTTGTGACGCTAGAAACTCCCTCAACAATCCGGACGCGAGCATGAGCCGATCCTGAAGTCACTCACCCCTGCACCACCAAACCGCTGCCCATGGACGGAGATGAGGGGGGCGTGGCCGTCTCCTTCAGCCCGCCGGGTGAGCCGTGAGAGGGTGGAGACGTGGAGGGGACGGCTAAACTCACAGCCACGCCCTCTTCAGAGTCGCCTGGGAAACAGAGACGGACACACGGTGAGCTTCTGTCACACTCAGAGTTATTAAAAGCAATCAGAGCTTCAGTCTCTATGGAAACACACACCTGCTGCTGATTGGCCTGGCTCAATCAAACCCACTTTCACCACCTGTGAGACGATCATAACAAATAAATAGACAGAAAATACAATATAATATTACCCCTCAAAAAAGTTCATTTCATTTGACTGATATCATACATGATAAACAACATATGGTGCTTCGAGTGACACTTGAACTGTTTGCAATAAATATATAAAGCAAAAAAAAAAAAAGAGATGGACAGACAGACATAGAAAAAGACATAAAATAGATAACTAAAATTAAAATATAAAGCTTAAAATACTAAAAATAAATTCTAGGGGCACATATTACCCCTCAAAAAAAGTAATTTGTTTAATTATTTAATTTATTATAATACATGACAAAATATATGACAAAACAACACATATATATGACAGAAACTAACTAATTTATTTGTCATACGGCAACTAAAAGATTAATAAAAACAAAAGATAAAAGGTTAAAAGGGAAAATAACTTCCAGGGGCAAATATTATATCTCAAAAAAGTACATTTTGGAAAGGTCCATTTAATTCATTGTTATACATGGTAAAATATAATATATTATGCTTTGAGTTAAATTTGTGCTGTTTGCAGAAAAAAAAAAGTAAGCCAAGAGCACTGAATAACATCATCATAGGACAAATATACATGTATTTTAATTAATCAATGCAAAATGCAATATTATGGATAGTAAGAAATGCGTATGGGTGCCATTTTGACTCACCCCAATGAAGGGAATGAATTTCTGGTAGGAATCTTCGTCTCTCCTGTAAGAGGAAGTGATAAGTGAGTTGTGTGTAGAGCAGTGAATGATGTGCAGCTGTAATGAGAGACAGAGCCGTACGTTCTGTGTTTGCAGGTCAGCATGGCCTCAGCGATGGGCAGCTGGTGTGTGAGAGCCGCTCCGCTGATGTACTGAGCCACACGCGCCGCCACGTCCACCGCGTCTGCACACACACACACACACACACACGTCAACTACAACAACATACAGCTGCCGGGTTAAACAGGTGTGTAACGGATCAGATATCTGAACATCAAAAATTATATCATTTTACTATTTTTTAACAAATAAAAGATATAGCAATTATAAAAGATATTTTAGTTTGATATTTTCTGAAAGAAAATCTAATATTTTCAGAGAAGTTTTTTTCCCCATTCCATTTTTGAAGAAAAACATTGCATATTATAATTTAAAACAGGAAATTCTAATAAAATATGCTTCACATTTTTGTCAGTTGAGTTTTTCAAAACTCACAGACTAGTAATTCCTCTTTCAAATTAAAAAAAAATTAAAATAGGCAGCTCTTGCTGTGTGCGTGTGTGTATTTGTATTGTGTATATATGTACACATCTGTGTGTGTGTGTGTGTGTGTGTGTGAGAGTGTATGTGCGCGTATGTGTATGTATGTGTGTGTGTGTGTGCGTGTGTGTGTGTCTGTGTCTCTGTGTGTGTGTGTGTGTGTGTGTGTGTGTGTGTGTGTGTGTGTGTGTGTGTGTGAATATATTGTGTACCCGTCTGCGGCGGCTCTGATCGGTTGAATGTGTCTCTCCAGGCTCCATCTAGAAAGGCTGCGCTGTAACGGTTGTCAAGGGCACCCAGGTGCTTAGCAACAGGATGAGAACCTGACCCATTTTAAAGAAAGAAAAATACAAACAGAAACACTGAAATTAACATCCAAAAATGTGACCCTGGACCACAAAACCAGTCATAAGGGTAATTTTTAAAAAAAAATGAGGTTTATGCATTATAATAAAGCTGTATAAATCAGCTTTTCATTGATGTATGGTTTGTTATGATAGGGCAATATTTGGCTGAGATACAACTATTCGAAAATCTGGACTCTGAGGGAGCAAAAAAAATCTAAATATTGAGAAAATCACCTTTAAAGTTGTCCAAATGAAGTCCTTAGCAATGCATATTACTAATCAAAAATGTTTGATATATTTACGGTAGGAAATTTACAAAATATCTTAATGGAACATAATCTTTACTTAAAACCCTAATGATTTCTGGCATAAAAGAAAAATCAATCATTTTGACCCATACAATGTATTGTTGGCTATTGCTACAAATATACCTGTGTTACTTATGACTGCTTTTGTGCTCCAGGGTCACAAATATCCTCATCAAAAAGCAAAAATAAATAATATCTATCTATCTATGTGATGTTGTTATGAGTTGTTTTCTTACTCAGAGGCACGACCAGGAAGCGGAGGTGATTGAGCCAATCAGACGTCTTGTTGGCCAGCTGAGTGACGAAGAACTGCAGCACTGATCCCAGATAACTCTGACCGCCGACCACCGCCACCTTCACCGGCCGCGGCATGGACGAGTTACAGTTACAGCTGCACACACAGACAGATGAGATCAGATTACACGGGGCTTCACGCTTCAAGCTCAGTGCTTTCTTCACAAAAGCCCTGTTTAACTCAATTAACTTACAATTTCTGAATCCGTGTGAGCAGAGCGGAGAGAACAGCCTGAATCTCTGCTCCAGAACACGTACAAACCACAGGATGCTTCTGAACCTGAAGCTGCTCCGCAACATACTGCAAACACACAGTACAGTCACAGTAAAGACATTTATATTGACATAAAACATGTTTACATGAATAAATTATCACAGAAATAAATTACATTTTAAAATATATTCACTTAGAAAACATTTTTTTTAAATAATATTTCATAATATTACTGTTTTTACTATATTTTTCATCAAATAAATGCAGCCTTTTACACTCTAATTACTAAGCTAATTAATTAGCTAATTAACTGATATAATGAATAATAATACTTTGTAACCATTAATGGTCCAAAGTTGCACTAATAAACTATATTACTTAGCGTAGGAATTTTTTATTGTGTTAATTATTACTAATAAATATATTTTTGACAGAACATTGGTGTCTTTCATATCAAGTTGTGACTATTTTAAAGAGTTATAAGCCATTAAATGTTGTGCATTATGGTCAAATTCCCTGTCTAAGAACAGCCTTTTACTGTGGTAAAAATATACACAGCCATTAGGACAGTCTGCTTCAGACACACACACACACACACACACACACGTACCTGTCCTTGCCAGTCTGTGCCATTGATCAGGATGAGACTTTCAGGAAGAGCAGCATCAGATAACAGAATCTGATTCAACTGATCATAGACAGCCTTCCTGAGGACCTGCAAACACACACACACACACACACAGCGATAAGTCAGCCAAACATAAATAATTCACAGTGACTCTGCAGAACAAGATTAAACACTGCATTAACATTCCTTATTTAAAAAGCAAAGAGAGCAAAGAATTTGAGGGAATCCGAGGAGAACATTTACATTTCCATTTAGTCATTTGGCAGACGCTTTTATCCAAAGCGACTTACAATTGGGGAATACATAAAGCGATTCATCTTGAAGAGGCAATCAGACAGAGGAAGTGCTCGTAACACCAAGTCTCAGTCATTGTTCAAATAAGTACAAGCTAGCAAGGGAAGGAGAGAAAGATAAAGTCAAAGATGAGATTTTTTTTATTTTTTTTTTTAGGATGAAGTCAAGTAGTGCCGAAAGAGATGAGTTTTCAGTTTTGTTGCTTGAAGATTGACAAGGATCCAGCATTCCGGATAGGGGTGGGAAGATTATTCCACCATCCAGGAATGGTGAACGAGAATGTTCTGGAGAGTGATTTTGAGCCTCTCTGTGATGGTACCACGAGGCGTCGCTCACTTGCAGATCTCAGACTTCTGGAAGGGATGTAGATTCGTAATAGTGAGTGGAAGTAGGAGGGTGCTGAGCCTGTGGTCGTTCTGTATGCAAGCATCAGTGTCTTGAACTTGATGTGAGCTGCAACTGGTAGCCAGTGCAAGGAGATGAAGAGAGGTGTAACATGGGCTCTTTTTGGCTCGTTGAAGACCAGTCGTGCTGCTGCATTCTGAATCATTTGTAGAGGTTTGATTGTGTTTGATGGAAGTCCAGCCAGAAGAGCATCGCAGTAGTCCAGCCTAGAAACAACAAGGGCCTGGACACGAAGTTGTGCAGCATGCTCTGTCAGAAAGGGCCTAATCTTTCTGATGTGTAGCGCAAACCTGCAAGATCGAGCAGTCTTTGCAATGTGCTCTTTGAAGGTCAGCTGGTCATCAAAGATTACACCAAGACTTCTGACCGAAGTTGATGGAGTATTTATTGATGAGCCTAACTGAATCGTGAAGTCATGCTGTAGAGTCGGAGTGGCAGGGAAGACAAGAAGCTCAGTCTTTGCCAGGTTGAGCTGTAGGTGATGTTCTTTCATCCATGCCGAAATGTCCGCCAGGCAGCCTGAGATCCGTGCAGCTACCATTGGATCATCAGGTTGAAAAGAGAGATAGAGCTGTGTGTCATCGGCGTAGCAATGATAGGAGAAGCCATGTGCCTGTATGATGGGACCCAGTGATGTAGTGTATGTGGAGAAGAGGAGGGGTCCAAGAACTGAACCCTGAGGAACTCCAGTGACCAGTTGATGTGTTTTGGATACCTCCCCTCCCCAGGCCACCCTGAAAGACCTGCCGGTGAGATAGGATTCAAACCAGCGAAGTGGAATCCCAGTGATGCCCAGCGATGAGAGGGTGGACAGGAGGATCTGATGATTGACAGTGTCAAAAGCAGCAGAAAGATCCAGCAGAATGAGGACTGATGATTTAGAATCGGCCTTTGCAATTCGCAGGGCTTCAGTGACTGAGAGTAGCGCAGTCTCAGTTGAATGGCCACTCCTGAAACCTGACTGTTTAGCATCCAGTTTGTTGTACTGTGAAAGAAACAGTGAGAGCTGGTTTAAGGCAACTCGTCCGAGTGTTTTCGCTACGAATGGAAGGAGAGAGACAGGTCTGTAGTTTTCTAAAAGAGAAGTGTTTACAGTAGGTTTTTTGAGCAGTGGGGTTACCCGGGCCTGCTTGAACGCTGTGGGGAAGATGCCTGTGAGGAGAGATGTGTTGATAATGTGTGTGAGTGCCGGTAAGAGTGTGGGAGAGATTGCTTGGAGAAGGTGAGAGGGGATTGGGTCAAGAGGACATGTTGTAGGATGGCTGGAGAGGAGAAGTTTGGATACTTCCGGCTCGGTGAGGGGTCAGAAGGAGAAGATGGGAGTTTGAGCAGTGGATGTGGTTGGTTGGAGGTCCTGTGTGTGTGGAGGTGAGAACTGGTTACTGAATGTTTTAGTTTTGTCTGTGAAAAAAGTGGCAAAGTCGTCAGCTGTTATAGAAGTGGTGGGCGGCGGTGGAGGGGGACAGAGGAGAGAATTAAATGTTCTGAAGAGATTACGCATGTCTGGAGCGCTGTTGATCTTGTTGTGGAAATGTGAGGATTTGGCAGTGTGGACTTCAGTAGAAAAAGATGAAAGCAAAGACTGATAGAGAACTGTGTTTGGAGAAAGAGAGAAACCCTGTCTACACCTGTCAATAACGGCCATACATTACAGGATTAGTTCACCCAAAAATGAACATTTCCAGAAAATGTCCTCAACCTGAGCCTATCCAAGATGTAGATGAGTTTGTTTCTTCATCAGATTTGGAGAAATGTAGCATTACGTCACTTGCTCATCAATGGATGCTCTGCAGTGAATGGGTGCCGTCAGAATGAGAGTCCAAACAACTGATAAAAACATCACAATAATCCACAAGTAATCCACACCACTCCAGTCCATCAGTTAATGTCTTGTGAAGCGAAAAGATGCATGTTTGTAAGAAACAAATCCATCTTTAGGATGTTTGTAACTTTAAACTGTTGCTTCTGGCTAAAATATGAGTCCATAATCCATAATAACAGTTCCTCCAGTGAAAAAGTCTCCTGTTGTCTCTCACATCAACACATATTTGTTTAGAGCTGTTTTGGCTTGTAAACAGTGCTTGATCTGTGCAGATTTCTCTCCTGATTCAGACGAGATGACTTTCACTGGATGAAGCGTTATTATGGATTATGGACCCAATAGAAGCAACAGATTGAAATAAAAAAAAAAAATCTTAATGATGGATTTGTTTCTTACAAACATGCAGCTTGCGCTTCTCAACACATTAACTGATGGACTGGAGTGGTGTGGATTACTTGTGGATTATTGAGATGTTTTGATCAGCTGTTTGGACTCTCATTCTGACGGCACCCATTCACTGCAGAGGATCCATTAATGAGACAGTGATATAATGCTACATTTCTCCAAATCTGTTCTGATGAAGAAACAAAGTCATCTACATCTTGGATGGCCTGAGTGTGAGTAAAGCTTCATTTCTGTCTGAACTACTGCTTGATAAATCCAGACGTAAACGGAGTCTAAATCCTGGCACCTGTGTGCTGTGTCCGAGTTCAGGTGATCTCTCGCTGTCGGAGCTGTTGGCTCGTTCGCTCAGCGGTTTGGAGAGCTGTCGGTCTTTCAGAGGAGTGCTGCGCTTATGGGGTGTGTGTCCTCCATCCAACCTACGACACACACACACACACACACACAAAAACTTTGTTTTGATTGGGCTTTGTTTTCTCTGCATTATTTAACTGTTTCTAACCTAGTAACATTATAAATAACTGTCACTTTTGATCACTTTAATACATCCTTGATGAATATAAGTATTAATTTCTTTAAAAACTTTTGAACGGTAGTCTATAATATATTATATTCTATTATATTCTATTACCTGGGCGATGACATGGACTGAAGCTCGTTCTTGCTGGTTTTTAGGGGTGTACGTGGTTTTTCAGCCACAGACACGGTTATAGAGGGTCCGACTTCACTGAACAACTCCTGATCATTCAGTTCCTACAAAACATACACATATTCAACACAAAAGAGCATTAAACATCATAATAACCCAAAGAATTCCAGTCATGCAGAATCTCAGGGGAAATGAATGTAATCTACATTGAGGTCAGAAGTATTTGGACTGCATGTAAACAGTTTGTCCTCAATGTCTTTGAACCAGATGGTGTTTTTAGAGTAATCCACAGCTTTTTGTCAAATGTTTGCTTGTACTATCCTTCTAGTTAGATTTTTATTACACTGTAAAAAATGTAACTACACATTTTCCAGTTTACGAACCCTTTGAGTCTCAAACACTTAAAAAAAACGTATTTTCTTGAAACTACATAAAAACCCTCGTCAGATCAACAGAATTACCCCAAATGTCGTCCCAACTAGTCAAACACAGGTGTGGCTTTGTGAGTTCCCAGCATGCATTGCAGCATGAATAAATTACAGGATTATTGTTTTGCCGTTTGCTGGCTTCATTTAAACTTTTTTTTGTTGTCGTTTTGTCATTATTGTTAGTTATTTGCTGTAATGTGATGTAAAGAGCTCATCTTTTTAACATTTGTTGATTGCAACCGTTGTACATATTAGACTAAGTTATCCATTAAGGTTTGTCATTCATAAACAAACATAAATTTGATAATGTGGTGACTTTACACATACTTTATTTCTTCCAGGAAACAGAAAAAAATAAATGACCTCAACGACAGTAATTGTTGTTTCAGTTGCTGACAAGAATGTTTCTATTAGCAAAATAAGACATCAGCATCGCATGAACAAATAAATGTACATTAGCTAAAAGTATCTTTACTGAGAAGAACTAGAATACTGTTGAGAGAACTCAAGTCTTACTGCAGCAAGTTGCCTTATTTTTTTTAATGTTTTCTCAGCTATTTATTTTTTACAGTTTTGGTAAATGTAAATATATGCATGCATTAAGCAGGGTTATTATCGTTAACTAAGACTAAAAAACATTTTCATTAATTAAAAAAAACGCTTTTATTTTATTTCAGCGAGTAACCAGGCAAACATTTCTCATTTTCGTTTAGTTTAACTTAAAATACTAAAATATTTAAAACTAAATATGCTAAAACTAATAAATAAAAATTCATAAAAATAATATAGACATATAAAATTTACATTTATGCATTTAGCAGATGCTTTTATCCAAAGCGACTTACATTGCATTCAAGTTACAGTTTTTAATAAAATAATACAAAAAATGACAAAAAGCACAACTAAATTACTAAAACTAATTAAAATGAAAATAAAAAGTGAAAATATGTTTGTGTAGACATCAGTGTGATTGTGTCTCACCAGCGTGTCCGTCTCAGACAGAGGCTCGTCCAGGTGGCGGCTGCGCGAGTGTTTGAGTTTATCAGACGGCGGCTGCTCTCCCTGCTGGACACACACACACACACACACACACACACACGTCTGAGCTGTCTAAGTCTGAAGGATCTGGACACCATCGACCCCTGGCAGAGTCCACCTCAGACTGTCTTTTATTTTACTTTGGGCATCATGATTGATATTGAGAGTTGATATGGAAAACCTTGAGAGTTAATATTCGGAAAATCATAGTGCATACATTCAACTACATTATACATTTGATTATATATTATAAAATATAGCCAGAGATAAACATGAAATTGTAAAGAGAACAAAAAAGTTTGAACCCTTTTCTAAAATCCTAGTGGTCCAACTAAATATAAAATAAAATATTAATTTATTACAATTATAATATAAAAATATAAAATACAATTAAAAAATATTTTAAACATTATTCCACATTACTCATCTTTGTTTGGTTAAACTCATTGTACTAAAATAATTACAATGAAATAAGTAAAACTATAAATACAAATAAATTAATAAAAACAATATAACAAATAAAAATATAAAGATAAAACCATGACAAAAACACCAAAATTCCTAAAGCTTTAATTAAAATTAATGTAAAACCAAAAAATATAAAACAGAAAATGACAAGAACAAAAAACTTTAAACCCTTTAAAATCCAAGCAGCCCATAGCAAACATATAAACTAAAATACATATAAAATATTAACATAAAAATTAAATTCTAAAAATGCAAATATACTTAAAAATTATATATTAAAAAAATAGTAGTTGCGTATCATTTTAATATTCTAAATAATTGAAATAATAGTTTAAATGTTTCTTTAATTCATTCAGATGGTGACTGATTCTTTGTTTATTCAGAATAATTGTCAGATTGATTCAAACTGATATAAAAAAACAAAAGAGACAAAAAAAATCCTTTAGTGTCTTAAAACGATGTGTTGTTACAGAAAGAAAAGGTAAGTTTAATAAAGACTAATTCATATTACCTTATACATGTCTAATGTGTAAATATTGAATCAGTTTTAATATACACTCTTTTTCCACGCATGCATGCCGTGCTTTGGTCTGAACGGTCAGTTTGTTTGGCTGAGCAGTGTTTTGTGATTATATCTCTGTACTCACAGGACTGAAGGGGTCTCTGTTCAGACTGCCTTTACTGTTCAAGCTGCCGATCTCCGTCTGAGAGCTCGACTGGGACATTCCCTCGAAGAACGGCCTGTGAAAGACACCGAGAGCGATTCATTAGAACGAGCACGTCTCTCATCTCTCGGTTCATTACTTACTGCTAAACTCAAAGCATCTGTCTGTGAGGCACAAAGAAGCACAAG
This sequence comes from Aspiorhynchus laticeps, assembly GCA_023376895.1. Taxonomy (NCBI): domain Eukaryota; kingdom Metazoa; phylum Chordata; class Actinopteri; order Cypriniformes; family Cyprinidae; genus Aspiorhynchus; species Aspiorhynchus laticeps. The sequence continues at coordinate 7,896,217 of CM041795.1, forward strand.
AGTCATGAATCATGTTAAATACTCACTCAGCAGACGGAAAACAATCACTTCAGAAAACATGAGATACAGCGCACAGCATGTGTGTCCCTGGAGCACAAAACCTCTCGAGTCGCTGGGGTATATTTGGAGCAATAGCCAACAATACATTGTATGGGTCAAAATTATTGATTTTTCTTTTATGCCAAAAATCATTAGGACATTACTTAAAGATCATGTTCCATGAAGAATTTTTTTAATTTTCCTACTATAAATATATTAACTTCATTTTTTGATTAGTAATATCCATTGCTAAGAATTTAATTTGGACAACTTTAAAGGCAATTTTCTGAATATTTAGATTTTTTTTGCACCTTCAGATTCCAGATTTTCAAATAGTTATATCTCAGACAAATATTGTCCTATCCTAACAAAAAAATTAAAAAATTACCCTTATGACTAGTTTTGTAGGGTCGCATATGGTCTCCTTTTATGCTAATTTTTGTTCATATTGATGCCTCATATGAATGCAATCAAAATCTGCATATTTAGTTTTAGTAATTTTGTGATATGTATTAGAAGTTTTTTATTTTTTTAAATTTATCCATTTAGCTTTTTTTATTTCAGTTTTAATTTCATTTTAGCACTTCAGCTTAAAAGGCGGCAACATTTCTAATTTTCATTAAAGTTTTTTTATATAAATTATTTTATTTTATTTAAACTTCAGGTTTTATATTTAAAATAAATTCATAACATAAATGTTTTCATCTAAAGCATATTGTAGCTCATTCATAACTTAATTAACATTAATAGCCACTCATATGTTTAAACATTTGCATGTTAACACTATACAATATTACAATATTAATATATAACACAATATTATTTTGTTTGCCCTTCTGTTTAATTTATAAAGTTGAAAAATTATTTCAAATTAATACACAAACTATAGCTAAACCAGTGTGTTCCAAGTACAACACATTTTTATCAAATTTATATAATTTTTTAATCAATCAATACATAGAAAGCATAAAATCATACAATCCTAGTATTACTTTTATGAACTTGAATTTTAGATTTAAATTTTAGTAACTTTGTGCGTCCTTTTAGCAGTTTTGCTAGGTTTTAAAAAAAAAAAAACTATTTATCTTTAATTTTTATTCAGTTTAATTTTATTATTATTTAAAAAATAATAATAATAATCTGAAATAAAAGTAACTTTATTTCAGTTAGTTGCCAAGGCAACATTGCCAGTCTGTCCAGTGTCTCAGTAAACAGTGGTAGAGTGTGGAGGTGAGCAGCAGAGGGTGCTGCAGACACACAGTCACCTGAGTTTGGGTTTGGGAGTGCTGAGGATGCTGTCGGTCTCCTCCATCTCCGGCCCGCTGTCGCTGGGGTTGTACATCTCCAGACTGTCATAGAGCTCGTCCAGATCCTCCTCCACCTCCTGGATCTGCTCACGAGACACGTGCTCCAGCCCGAAACCCACCTGCACCACAAACACATCGCTGCAGATCAACACACAGCCCAGCCTGATCAACATCCGAACAGCTGATCTAGCACCACAAGCACAGCATCCAGCTCGAGCACCTCACATCATCACCACATGATCCAGAGACAGACAGAGCTGCAACATTAGCACAGACCTGCTGCTGCCAGATGACAAGATATCGTCTAAGCATGTTAACACAGGTGACTACCATCTGAGACTGCATGAATACCATTTGAACTGATATCAGAAATGTTTATTAATACATTGAATAGAAGACAAGAGGTCGTCTATGAGGTGAGAATAGAAAGGTGCTGGACAGTGTGAGACGAGAATTAAACATTTATATCAATATTCATAAGAAATCTTGTGTGAATAAAGCTATATATAAATATGAGGCGCCACATAGGATTTAAATCAAACTTTGCTTATCAATACATACATAAACACGTGCAATACACCATAAATTACTCACATATACATGTATACTATTGGATGTTCAAAATATATATATGAAATACACGTGCACACTAATATAAATCCATACCAATACATATTCTGTTAGTAATGAATGCATATACACTATAACTTGATACATATACTGACGCATCATATAAACACTATACATATAAACTCGATCATGCATATACACTACATATAACTCGCTGCATGCATATATACATACTCGCTTATACATACTCGATCCATGCATACACATATAAACACTGCTTATATATGATCCATGCATATACACCCACAACAACACACGCACATACATATAAACTCGCTGCATGCAGACACACTATACATACTCGCATATACATATAAACTTGATCTGCATACACTATAAACACTTTTATACATATAAACTCGATCCATGCATATACACCCACAACAACACACGCACATACATATAAACTCGCTGCATGCATACACCTATACATACTCGCTTATACATATAAACTCGATCCATGCATACACACCTATAAACACTCGCTTATACATATAAACTCGATCCATGCATATACATACATACATATAAACTCGCTGCATTATATATTTATACACATTTATACACTCGCTTATACATATAAACACGATCCATGCATATACACCCACAACAACACACGCACATACATATAAACTCGCTGCATGCAGACACACCTATACATACTCGCATATACATATAAACTTATTATATTTCCAGTTTTAATTTTAGAAATTTGTTATGTGCTTCTGCCATTTTCATAAAAAATGTTTTCATATTTCTATATAGCTTTATTATTTTTTTTTTTTTAAAATTTTTAGTAATTTCAGTCCTTGAACTTGAACATATTTTATTTCACTTAGTTGCCAAGGCAATATTTCTAATATACGTTTCATTTTCTCAAGTATTCCATCTAATCTTTATTTCAATTAAAGTAAACATTTTTATATAATTTTAGTTGTAGTTTTAGTTACCAATAACAACAAAAATGAAGGTCAGTAAATTATGACAATTATAAAAAAAAATCTTATCCTGAATGTTTCAATAAAAATTTATTTAAAAAAAAGTGTTATTTTTTTATTTTTTTTAGTACTTCGGTGTATTTCAGTTAGTTGCATTTTTTCATTTTTTTAAAGGCACGGTACAACAAAAAAAATAAAATTCTGTCATTATTTACAGATGTGTATAACTGGTATTCCAGGGTGGGGATGTTGAGACAGAGATGTGACTGACAGACAGGTGAGAGTCAGGAAATAATAAGATCAGTCATATTTCAGCAGCTTTAATGGAGTCGTCAGGTGAGAAAGCAGACGTTACCTCATCCGACACCTTAAACCTCTTCAGCAGAGCCACAAACTTCTGCTTGATGTTCGGTTGCTGGAGAAAGAAAAGAAAAACAATAAAACATCTACAGCACAATTCAGATAAAATACTGTATTATATCTGTCAGTATAAAGCTTAATGTCAACATCAAATCAAAAATGATCCTATTTTCAGTCTTAAAGCACGCTGTGAATGATTCATCTGAGCATGTAGTTATGAGGAAAAAATGAGATGAAAAATATTCCATCAAAATGTAGTTTTTTTTTATTTGAAGTAAGATGAAATGCTAGAAAAGTGGCCTCTTTAATGGTAATGGTGTGTGTTAAATGGAGCTCAGTGCGGTCATTCATATTCATTAACGCAGCGATGCAGTGTGTGTGTGTGTGTCTTACTCTAGTAATGGAGGCGTTTGAAGTAAGTTTGCGTCTGGGTTTCTTCTTCCTCACCTCGTCCTCTTCATCATCTAGATACTGAAACACACACATAAACCATTAAACACTCGTCGTGTGTGTGCATTCAGCCCTAAATGCCACAAACACAAACACACTCACACTACAATAAAGACTCAAATGTAATAAGACTACAGTAACAAACAAGAAGCAGAATTTTAATCAAAATATGAATTTAAATAATAGAAATATACAATTCTAAAGAAATGTATATAAACCACTGCAAGTGTAGTTTTTAATCCTTGTACATTTACATCAGTTCATTATGCAAATTTAATCATGTTGAATACATTTTCCAGAATGCTCAAATTTATCCCACATATTTACAGTATATGCTATCTGAAAACAATGTGGCAGTTTTGATGACAATTACATATTTCATTGGAAATATGTCTTAAACGCAAAAAAAATGCATTCAACAGTGAATGAAGAATAATAATTACTAAACTAAATAAATGCCACACACACATGCACATAGGGTTGTGGGGCAATAAATATATATTTTTAATGAAATTCATTTATTTAATCAATTGATTTAAAAAAAAATAATATTAAAATATATATTTTTTTATTAAATTAAGATTAATCTTACAATTTAATAAATTATTTAAATTAGTTTAAGCACATTAAAACTAGTTAATTTACATATACATATATATATATATATATATATACATTATTTTTACATTTACATTACATTTAATTAAAATGACATTAAATCAATCTTACATTTTAATAATAAGTTATTTAAATGATTTTAAATCAATAATAAAAAAATTCTCATTTAAATGTATTTATTTTAATTACATAATTTTTTTTATTTATTTAATATATATATACACACACACACTACATTTACATTTAATGTAATATAATTTAAATTATAAAAATTATTAATTGTATTAATTGTTTTAATGTATCTTTATAAAATGTAATGTAATTATATATATATATATTATATATATATATTTTAAAGTAAAAAATGGAAAGTAAAAATGGAAATGATTTGATAAATTCATTTTAAAATATGTATTTAAAATTAATTTATTTATTAAACAATGATTAATTGATTTAACACACACACACAGTGGACCTACATGATGAACGGGGTCGTCGCTGCCCTCCTGCTCAGATGAGTAACTCTCCTCCTCTTCCTCGGAGTAGTTATCAATGTCTGGAGAACGATCTGAGCCAAAGAAGAAAGTGTGTGAGTCAGTGAAAAAGAACAATACTATAAATTCACTTCGTTCACGCTGAACTGGCAGATGAGAGTCACGTGACTCTGGAACACTTGATTGTGATTGGCCAGTCACCGTAAGCTGCTCGTGTCTCACCGTTCATCTTGGCTTTGGGTCCCTCGTGGTCGATGGGCTGACTGGACAGAGAATAAACCCGGATCTCGGCCACAGGGACGGACACCTCCTTCAGCTGACTGTGAAGACCCAGGACCTGAGCGCCTTCGGTGGGGTGCTGCATCACCTGACAACACCAGCAATCAATCATCAATTAACAAACGAAGGAACGGCTGAGCTGTGCTTCACCTCTGCTAGCGGTGGAAGAAAACAATCGATTCTCCCATGCATCGCGATTCTCTCTTCAACGATTCGGAACATTTTAGGATCTATTCTGAGCTTTTTTTTCTTTTTTTTTTGCACTTGCAAGAAAGCAATGCACTTGATGTAATTTTCAATTAAATGTATGTATGCAATACACTTGCATTTTTTTATACTTTTATATGAAACTGATGTAAACACAGTCCAGTAATGTAGAAACAGATCTGAGCGTTAGTGTGAATGCTGTCACTGTCTAAGATCTCATCAGTAATAATCAAACAGCAATAATGTTGAGGAAAAAAGAAAAAACATAACTATTGTCTGTAAACTTTCGGATACTCAAAGAACACTTATTTTAAATAAGTAATTGTTTTAAAAAGTAGCCTGCTTATATAATTGAAAAAAAGTAAATTTTGCACAAAAAAAATTTGATAGAAAATGTATATGAAAATGTAGCCATGTGCAGTAATATTGAAAATTGAGAATTGATGCATCGTGATATTGAGTTGATAAATCATAATCGTAATTGAATTGAATCGTGAAACCAGTGAAGATTCACAGCCCTATTTTTAAGATGGCAGTACTGACAGAGATTCCAACTATAAACAAAAAGCAAAGAAAATAGAAAGTTGTGAAGATGTATTTGCACAGCAGAAAGCTCAAGAATTGTTTTGGAATCGGATCGTGACTCCCAGAATCGGATCCCGAGAAGTGCTTGAAGATTGCTTGATCCGATCTGGGAAGTGCTTGAAGATTGCTTGATCCGATCTGGGAAGTGCTTGAAGATTCCCAGCCCTCACCTCTGCCATGTTGATGAGGCCGAGCGCCAGCGTCTTGTAGCCCAGGATGGTCCTGTTCTTGTACCTCTTCCTCCTCTGCAGCATGATCTGCAGCTTGTTGGCGTCTCGTTTCAGGAAGTGTGGATACTGCGAGGACACAGAGAGGTTTCTAAGCGTTGGTTTGAGGTGATACGGACGTGATGATACTGTATTGACACTCACCTGTAAGGAGAACGTGAGCTGCAGGTCTGTTTCTGTTTGTCCGCTCGATGGCAACAGGATCTCATTGGATCGGAGGATTCGCTTCGAGCCCTGAGAGAGAAACAGACAGTCAACAAACATCATTAGATGCTTTGTCTTTAAGATCCACAGAAGAGAGCAAAAAACACAGTAAGAGGACAGTGAGATTTTAGTAATGTTGTTGAAAGAAGTCTCTCATGCTCATCAAGGCTGCATTTATTTGATCTAAAATACAGTATAAAATGTTAAATATTATTACAACTTAAAATAGCTAATGTCTACGTGAGTATCTTTTAAAACGTAATTTATTTCTTGTGATGAAAGCTGTATTTTCAGCATCATTACTCCAGTCTTCAGTGTCACATGATCTTCAGAAATCATTCTAATATACTGATTTGCTGCTCAAGAAACATTTCTGATTATTATTATTATTTAAAAATAAATTAATAAAAAAAATTACAAAACAAAAAAATTATTTAAAACAGAAATCTTCTGTAACACCACAAATGTCTTTACTGTCACTTTGAATTAATTTAATGCATATTTGCAGAGTAAAAATACTGATTTCTTTCCAAACAGTTAAATAAATTACAAAAAAAAAAAAAAAAAATAATTCATTCATTTTTTTGAAACAGAATAACAATATATATGTAACATTATAAAATGTCTTTACTGTCAGGAAGAAATACGTAAAATAAAAAATAAACTAAATAAAAGTATTTAAAAATAAACAGAAACACATACTAAATACTATAGTATTTTTTTTTATTTTTGTACATAAATAAAAAAACAAATCAATGTAATTAATTTAAAGAAATTATTTGAAACCGAAACCTTTTGTAACATTATAAATTAACAAATAAATGCATAAATTAACAAATAAAAAATTAACAATATAGTACAATAAATACAAATATTTTGAAATAGAAATCTTTTGTAACATTACAAATGTTTAACATCAGGATTTGATTGGATCATAAAAAGTGTGCTGTGATATTATTTTGCTGTCGTTTCAGATGACGTGCACTGATAAATGTTTCACAATAAGGCCAGAATGTGCATTTAAGTGAATAGAGCTGATTTATGTTTCCTGTTAAATGAGAATCAATCACCTGCAGTTTGACAGCGATGACCACAGACGTCAGATCTTTATCCAGCTCCTTCAGCATGACCAGCTTCTTCAGAGTCAGATTGAAGAGCCTGCCAACACAATTCAATACATCATAACTCAATATCATAACTGGAAACAGCTTTCAATCAATCTATTCTAATGGGACTGATGTAGTTTTGCGGTGTGTGACAGAATAATAGCACATGAATGACCACACACACACACACACACACACACACACAGGTGTAAGGTTTGGTCTGGTTCCTGAGGGTCAGGGAAGGTTAGCGAGTGAATTATTTACAGTCGCTCTCGCTGCCGCTCCTGAAATAGAGGCTCTTCCGACAAGAGCTTCTGCCATACAGATCAATGACAATCTGAAACGGCTATTGACCAGACCACACACACACACACACACACACACACCTCAGACGGGTGACGTGCAGTTTTACACGTCAGCATTCAGTGCATTCAACTTATCTGAATATCAGTCGTGGGATTGTGTAAATCATGCATCTCTCAGCTATTTCAAAACAATTCACAATATTTACAGTGTGAGAGAGATATTAAAAAAACAAGTGCAGAAAGAAAAAGAAATGCATAAGAAAAGATGAAACATCCTCAGAGAATCACGCAAGAAAGACAATGTCAGCAGAGTGAAAATCATTACAAAATATTAACTGAGGTGTTTTATTCATATATAAGCAACATGCAATATTATTTTAATAATTTGTTTTTAACTTTGTTTTTAATTTTAATAACTAAGATTAATAAATGCTGTAGAAGTATTGTTCATTCTTAGTTCATGTTAACTAATGAACCTTATTGTAAAGTGTTACCAATTAATTGTATAATAATTGTAATTACATAATATGCTTTTCTAAAGCTGAAGTGACCTTTATTTATGTATGAAAATGTATAACTTACTATTTTAACTAATTGAAAAAGCTGAATAATCAATCAAAGTCTACTGATTAATCAGTGAAATAATCAACGATTAGTTGATTAATCGTTCTAATAATCGGTAGATTAATCGATTATCAAAATAATAGTCTGTTGCAGTCCTAACATACACACACACACAGTGCCTTGCGAAAGTTTTCATACCCCTTAATTTTTTTTTCACGTTTTGTTATGTTGCTGCCTTATGTGAAACTGATTTAAATTACTTTTTTCCCCACATCAATCTACACCCCATACACCATAATGGCAAAGCAAAAACAGGTTTTTGACATCTTTGCAAATTTATTAAAAATACAAAACTTAAATGATTCCATTGCATAAGTATTCATACCCTTATCTGGGACAGCTGAAATTTAGCTCAGGAGCATTCATATTGCTTGTAGATGTTACTACACTTCGAGTGAAGGTAACCTGTGGCAAATTCAATTGAATGGGTATGATTTGGAAAGGTACACGTCTTAATAAAAGGTCTAATAGCTGATAATGCACATAAGAGCAAAAACCAAGCCCTGAGGTCAGAAGAACAGTCTGTAGAGCTCAGAAACAGGTTTGCATCAAACCACACATCTGGGGAAGAGTTCAGAAAAAAATTCTGCTTCATTGAAGGGTCACAAATGCATGTAGCCTCCATAATACATAATAGAAGATGTTTGAAACAACCAGGACTCTTCCTAGAGCTGGCCTCCTGGACAAACTGAGCAATTGATGGAGAAGGGCTTTGGTGAGTGGTGACCAAGAACCTGATGGTCACTCTAGTTGAGCTCCATGATCATATGTGGAGATAGGAGAAATCTACAGAAGGACAGACATCACTGCAACACTCCATCGATCTGGGCTTTATGGCAGTGTGGCAAGATGCAATCTTCTCCTCAGTGAAGATGCATGAAAACTCACATGGAATTTGCAAAAAAGCACCTAAAGAACCCTCAGACTCTGAGAAACAAGATTCTCTGGTCTGATGAACCTCAATTCTAAGCATCATGTTTTGAAGGGAACCAGCTCTGCTCATCACCTGCAGAGTACCATCCCAAAAGTAAAGTGTGCTGGTAGCAGCCTCATGCTGTGAGCTGTTTTTCAGCAGCAGGGACTGAGGGACTCTTCAGAGTAGAAGAAAAGCTCAATGCACCAAAATATTGAGATAGCCTTAATGAAAACCCAGTCCAGAGCATTCAGAACCTCAGACGGGCAGAAGGTTGACCTTCCAACAGGACAATGAACCTAAACACACAGCATGAGTGGCTTATACAGAACTCTGTGAATGTCCTTGAGTGGCCCAGCCACAGCCTGGGATTAAACCCAGTCAAATATTTCTGGAGAAACCTGAAAATGTGTGTCTACCCCCATCCAGCCTGACAGAGCTTGAGAGGTGAAGAGATGAAGAGGTGAGGAGACAAATGGCAGATAATTGCCAAATTCTGATATGCAAAGCTTGTCACATCAAACAAAAAAAGACTTGAGACTGTAAAGGTGCTTTAGCTAAATATTTAGTTAAGGGTATGAATACTTATGCAATGTACTTATTTCAGTTTTTTATTTTTAATTAATTTACGAAGTTGTGACAATTCTGTTTTTGCTTTGTCAATATGGGGTATGGAGTGTAGACTGATGTGGAAAAAAACTCATTTAAAGCGGTTTAACATAAGGTTGCAACATAACAAAACGTGAAAAAAATTATGGGGTATGAATACTTTCGCAAGGCTCTGTATATATATATATATATTTATATTCTCTGTAAAAGTGACAGTTCACCCAAAAATTGTCATTCTTGTCTTTAGGACAGTGTTATCATTATGATAAAAACAAACACGTTTCATCTGCCTCCCATTCAAACACACACAGCAGGATGAGAGCGAGAATAATGACCATCATAAAAGAAACCCTACAGAAGCCACACAGTAAACTCCAGCCACTAACCCACGTCACACACTCACTACACACACCTCTAGTACACTACACCATCATCACTGGATCTCACCGCACTGCATGTGAACATCAGAGAGCCGCCATTTGGCTTTTTAAATACAATTATTTTGGAAGATTTGCAGAAATAAAAGGTGTAAATACATTATTTAATAAGTTACTGTATTTACACTAATATATATATATATATTCTTAAGAAATATTAGATATTATTATGAAAATCTGGGCAATTATTACTCCCATTACAACACTTATTTTTTTCAACATGCTGTCCCAACAGCATATTAATTTGCAAATTAGATACAGTGTATAGATACATTGTGTTTAATGGGAAAACCAGTTAAGGGAAAATTTTACACAGATATTGCATAAAGCAAAATGGTATATCAAATCATTTTGTTATATATTTCATAACATAGTTAAGAATCATTCTTATACAAAGTTTGGTTTAAAAAAATCCTGAAACCTAAAAATAGATTGGTGATTTAAAAAAAAAATCCCATTGTTTTTGCCTTTTCATGTCTATTCATGTCATTTTATTTTTTGAGTCCTGGTGTCCTGATGACATAAGCATAACATGTGGATAAAATATTTTTCAAAAATGTTATTTTTCCTTTTTTTCTTATGCTCTAAACAATGTAATGACATAAAAACGACTAAATTCACAAAGCTTTTCCTTCTGGTTCTCTGGAGGATATTCATCACATTAAACATGAACTGTTAAATAAAGACTCAGACGGACGAGTGTTTCTGCACAACATGGACAAACTCTCAGGAGCACAGACTGAACACTCCAGCTGCTTTCTTTGATTAATAATGAATGATCCTGACCGCTCCAGGGTGTGTGTGTGTGTGTGTGTGTGTTTGCATTTACAGGACATCACACCTTCAGCATGAGTTTATCTCTCATAAATCAGGTTATTACAGTCATAAAGCTGGAGATAAAAGCTGCTTGGGTTCATAAAGTCTCAATGGACGGCTACTGCAAGCAGAGCTGATGTTCATAAAGATCAGATGAACCTCCTGAGGATGTGCTGCTCTGGTATCTATCTATCTATCTATCTATCTATCTATCTATCTATCTATCTATCTATCTATCTATCTATCTATCTATCTATCTATCTATCACACCATCTATCTATCTATCTATCTATCTATCTATCTATCTATCTATCTATCTATCACACCATCTATCTATCTATCACACCATCTATCTATCTATCTATCTATCTATCTATCTATCTATCTATCTATCTATCTATCTATCTATCCATCTATCTATCTATCTTTCTATCTATCACACCATCTATCTATCACACCATCTATCTATCTATCTATCTATCTATCTATCTATCTATCTATCTATCTATCTATCTATCTATCTATCTCACCATCTATCTATCTCACCATCTATCACACCATCTATCTATCTATCTATCTATCTATCTATCTATCTATCTCACCATCTATCTATCTCACCATCTATCTATCTATCTCACCATGTATCTATCTATCTATCTATCTATCTATCTATCTATCTATCTATCTATCTATCTATCTATCTATCTATCTCACCATCTCACCATCTCACCATCTATCTATCTATCTATCTATCTATCTATCTATCCATCTATCTATCCATCTATCTCTCCATCTATCACACCATCTATCTATCTATCTATCTATCTATCTATCTATCTATCTATCTATCTATCTATCTATCTATCTATCTATCATCTATCTATCTATCATTTACATAAATAAATACACTTGATTTTTGCAACCATTCAAAGTTTGGGCTCGGTAAAATTAAAAAATTTTTAAGATGTCTTTTACAAACACCAAGGCTGCATTTATTTAATCGAAAATATAGTAAAAACAGTAACAATGTGAAATATTATTACAATTTTAAATCGTGTTTTCTATTGTAATATATTCCTGTGATCAAAGCTGTATTTTCAGCATCATTACTCCAGTCTTCAGTGTCACATGATCCTTCAGAAATCATTATAATATGATGATTTGATGCTCAAGAAACAGTTATTATTATTATGAATGTTGAAAACAGTTGTGCTGCTTCATATTTTTGTGGAAACTGCGATACATTTTATTTTTTCAGAATTCTTTGATGAACAGATGAAAAAAAAGCATTTATTTGAAACGGAAATTATTTCTAACATTATAAATGTCCTTACGGTCACGTTAATACATCCTTGCTGAATAAAAGTATGATTTTCTTCTTACTGTCCCCAAACTTTTGAACAGTATTGAATGAATGTTGATTTTTCTGACTCTGGACTCGTCTCCAGTGGTCGGTCATTAAAGCTCCTGAAGGCCGAGCGTCTGCGGTCACACACAGAGGTCAGAGGTCAGAGTCCAGCGCTGTGATCTACAGCTGTTTGTCAAACTCTCTTCTCACAGGTCTGTGTGACGCTCTCGCTCGCTGTCAGAAGACAGAGGAACAGCACAAACTCACCGCAGAAACAAATGCCAAGCTTGTATGTGTTTACGCACTCAAGAAATCTTCAAAAATAACACGAAAAAGAGCTGAACAGCTGTCAAAATAGGGGTTTCTAGTGGAGAACATTCAGGTTACGTACTACTTATGACATTTAAAAATAAAAACACAACAAATAAGTCAATTACATCAATTAGTCAAGTAAATAAGTTAAAAAAAGTCAAGTAAATAAATTAGTCTATAAGTAAATAAATAAATAAGTCAAAACAAATAAGTCAAATAAATACATTTGACAATAAGTAAATAAATTAGTCAAAAAGTCAATAAGTAAAAAAACAAACAAATAAATGTCAAAATAAATCATAAATAAGTAAAAATAATAAATCAATTAATAAATGGAGCATGCATTACATGCGATGTGATTTAAAAATAAAAATGTAATAAATTATGAAAATATGATGAGTAAGAGAGTAAACAAATCAACAAGTAAATAAGCATAAAAAAAAATCAAAGTCAATAAATAAAGTAGAAATAAGTCAAAAAGTCAATGAGCAAATAAATAAATAAGTCAAAACAAATAAGTCAAATAAATACATTTGTCAATAAGTAAATAAGTCAAAAAGTGAAAAATAAATTAGTCAAAAAGTCAATAGGTAAAAAACAACAACAAATAAATGTAAAAATAAATCATATAAGTAAAAATAATAAATAAATTAATAAATGGAGCATGCATTACTGATATGATTTAAAAATAAAAATGTAATAATATGAAAATATGAGTAAGAAAGTAAAAAAAAAATCAACAAATAAGCATACATTAATAAAATAATTCAAAAAGTCAATAAGTAAATAAATAATAATAATAATAATAAAAGAAGTAAATACATAAATAGTCAAATAAACAATATAAAAAATAATAATTGCATCTATCTATCATCCACCTTCTCTATATATCTGGAAACAGTATTGCTGATTCTTATGAACCTGTATAAATGTTAACATTCAATGATTCTATACTTTTTAAACAGTTTAAACTTGTGAGAGTGAAAATAACCCAGTGTAATTCTTAAGGCATCTGCCAAAAACATACTCTTGTAGAAATATCACAGATCACGAGCTAACAGTCAGTAAATGAGGCCTAATGAAGCTTCTTAATGTATTCTGCTCACACACTCCTGTACACACATCTGACCTTGACGAGGAGGACGTGTTTATAACACACACACACACTCCCCAGCGCCTCTCATTACACGAGCGGGTTGGTTTTCCATGACCTTCAGCACAAACACTGATTGGCTCTTTGTCACACATCAGTCTCTGGAGGACCGGTCTTCTCTCAACACACACGTCACACTCTCTGTTCCTTCACTGACCTCTTCCCATCAAAACTCATGTCTTTGTTTTGTTCCATTCCTCGTGTATGTGGTCAAAATAACTGTCCTAATCAATAAATAAAATATTATAAAACTAAAGAAATAAAATACAATATAAAGTATTTAAAAAACAAATCTGATATATTATGTTTTAAATAAGTGTAAGGAAAAAAATAATTACAAATAATTTGATTATTTTTTTAGAAGAAATGTAAATAATCTGATAAAAAATGTGTGGGCATGTGTAAAAAATATAAAAATATTAAATATATAATACATAAAAAATACACACACCTCGTTAATAAACAATAATTAATGTATTGATTTTAGATTTGATATTATCTAATATACATAATTTTTAGCAAAAAATAAAATATTTAAAAAATCTGATATATTTTTTAAATGTTCCATACATACACGTGTATAAATAAAAAATATATAAAAGAAAATGTAAACATTTTAATTTGATATATTAATACATATTGATACATGTCTGACACAAATGAATGATTAATGTATAAATTTTATGCCTGTGTGTGTATTGTATCAATTTTATATTTCATATACATCATTTTTAGCAAAAATATTTTTTAAAAATCTGAATATTTTTTAAATGTTACACATACAGACACGTGTGTACAAATATTAAATGTAACCATTTCATTTTCATATATACATACAGACTGACAAATATCTGATATACATTTTATACATTCCTATAAAATATTTTACAATTTGGAAATATTTTGAAAATATTTGGCTAAACTTTTCAAAATAATTTTACATTTATTTAAATTTTAATGTGTGTGCTTTAAAGGTAAACACTTCCAGGGTTTTCTCCCGCTGCGCTTTAGTGTTTGCTAACAGTAATCTAACAGTAATAATGAAGGGTTTGTGTAATGACATGACCTGAAATCAGCCTAATTACACAGGCTTCCTCACCACCGACTAATCACAAACAAACACACAGAGAGACGCTTCATCGCCGCCAGGGTGTGATTTCCTACTAAAGTCACATTAAAGTGCATCACAGTAACAGACGCCGTGTTTCTCTGCTCTGATCCAGACACAATTAAACGCTCAAAGCAAACAAACTGGATAAAGCCCAATCCATTAATCACCCCGGCACAGCTGTCCTGAAGCACTGATCCAAACAACCCGTGCTTTGACAGCCGTCCAGAATCACACAGAGCGAGCGTTTTCAATTCATTCCTATGGAAGCGGAGCGTAAACGCTCGTGCGGTGCATTATGGGATTGAGAGCGGCAAAAAGGTTGAGCATTCCTCGACTTTATGCAAATATTGAGCCAAAAACGCCGGGCGACAACCAATCACTGTGAAACGTAGGCAGGGCAAGATTTAGCCGGATGTTTCCGAGTGTTGTCTGAACTGCTGGATTACTGAGCTGAGATCACCTGTCGTTGAAAAAGTACACGCACTTTGCATGCTTTCATTATATGTGACCCTGGACCACAAAACCAGTCATAAGGGTCCATTTTTGTTTTGTTTGTTATGATAGGACAATATTTGGCCGAGATACAACTATTTGAAAATCTGGAATCTGAGGGTGCAAAAAAAATCTAAATATTGAGAAAATCACCTTTAAAAATCACCAAATGAAGTCCTTAGCAATGCATGTTATTCATCAAAAATGAAGTTTTGATGTATTTACGTTAAGAAATGTAGAAAATATCATCATGGAACATGATCTTTACTTAATATCCTAATGATTTTTTGGAATAAAAGATAAATGGATAATTTTGACCCATACAGAGTATTGTTGGCTATTGCTACAAATATACCTGTGTTACTTATGACTGCTTTTGTGCTCCAGGGTCACATATGGACGGGTGAGCAAAACTGTATATATTACATGTATTATGAAAATGTATTCCTTCACACTTTAAGTTTACGTAAACATATTATATCAAAATCATAATCAAATCAACAAAAGAGCAATGATATGCAAGTGCTATAACAAGTCTCAGTTAGCTTAACGCAGTACATGTATCAAGGTTTTTTAAATTATATAATAAATAAAAAGAAAACAGATATAATAGAAAAAGAATAGAGCAAGCTAGTGTTAGAGGTATTTTTATGCTTTTTGTTAATTGTATAATAAATTAAAAGAAAACAAATAGATAGAATACAAAAACAATAGAGAAGCTAGTGTTAGTTTTTTTACAGAAAACAAGCAGTTAGTAAATGAATAGAGTGCACGTCTAAAAGGGGCAAGTTTTTTTTAAAGAATAGAATTAGAATAGAGAGCGCTAGAGTTAGAGGATCAAATAAAGATGGAAGAGAGTGTTTTTAGCCGATTCTTGAAGATGGCTCAGGACTATCTGTTCCTCACAAACACTTCATCATCAGCTCTCTGAGCATCGTTTAACCCCGACCCACTCACATCCTGAACCCGTGGAAATATCTGCGTTTACACAAACACTTCCTGCTGAAATCACACGGATGCTCCCGGCTGAACCGGAGCGACGCCATCAGACGGCACCCTGGGAGATTCACACCAAACACCCGATCCCCATGAGGTCCCGGGGAGCCTCTCGCGAGTCCAAATTACTGATGAATACCACGGCACAGAGTCATTAACCTGTGAGTGTGTGCTAACGGCAGGGTTTGAGAGTAACTAACCAGAACTAGCAACTCTAGCAGCGTCACAGACCTTCAGCTGTTTACTGTGAGGCCTTTACTGTCGGAGACAAAACACATCACTGCCTTACAACTGTACTACAAACTGATGCAATATTAAATAATAATTCAATATTTATTAATAGACTTGTATACAATATGAAATGCTTTTGTGCATCAATTTTAACTTTATAAATGCTGGTGTTTTAGTGTGATCGTGCTAGCCAAACAACAACAATTATTATTATTATTATTATAATTATTATTATATTAATATTAAGTTACATTAAATAATAATCAAAACAATTTCATGAAATATAATCATTTAAATGGTGCTGTTTTTTTGCCAGACAAATATTTTTGAAAAACTAATAATAGTAGTAGTAGCAGTAATAATAATAATAATAATAATATAATAAATCAAAGCATTATTATTATCATTATTATAACATTGTTATATAAAATATAATTAGTTATATTAAATCATAAGTTACATTACATAATATTAAACAAATCATAACCAAAATTTTTGATAAAAAAATATTTTGTTAAATCCTGCTGTGCATCATTTTCAACAATATAAATTGTTTTATTGTGTATTTGCCAGATAAATAATGTTTTATACCACTAATAATAATAATAATAATAATAATAATGTAACAAATCTAAAATTATTACAGTATTATATAAAATATGATTAGTTAAATTATCAGTTACACTAAATAATATTAAATAAGTAATAATCAAAACAATTTTATAAAATATAATTAGTTAAATCCTGCTGTGCATCATTTTCATATAAATTGATGTTTTAATGTGTATGTGCCAGAAAAATAATAATAATAATAATAATAATTTCAAAACAATATTATAAAACATAATTAGTTAAATGCTGCTGTTCATAATTTTTTAACAATATAAATGCTGATTTATTGTGGTGTTATTGTATCTTAATGCCAGATAAATAATATCAAAACAATGACTTGAAATGAGTGAAATGTGTCGTGTATCTTGGAAAGCAGTCGTTGTCCTCAGCGCTGAGCTTGTGATGAAGTTGGGAAATGACTGGAGGAAGGAAATGAAGCTGTCAGAATCACGACAGACTGACTCTGCACTTCCCTTTCGTCCTCTTTCACTTCCTGTTCTGTTCTCCTCACACACAGACCAGAGCACGTTACCATCAGTCACAGGTTCATCTAATCTCAACAAGACTCAGAGACTATTTTACACACAAATATGGCTCATGAATCTGCTTTAGGACCAATACGATTTTTTGTATTGTGAAAAAGCAAACTCTGTCTCTGCAAGACTACAAACTGATGCGATATTAAATAATTTTATAATATTTATTACAATAATTTTATACAGTATGATTAGTTAAATGCTTTTGTGCATCATTTTCAACTATATAAAATGATGCCAGATAAATATCAAATCAAAAACAACATTTATATTAACAATAATAATAATTATTATTATTATTATTTTACATAAAAATGGTCTAAAAAATTGCTTTAGGACCAATACAATTTTTTTTTTATTGATTGTTCAAAAGCAAACTCTGTCTACGCAAGACGAAACATATATTCACCGTTCAAACAACCAATCAGCTCACTCCAACAGACTGCAGGCAGCCAATCGCGTGGCTTCCCTGAGATCTCAGTCGACTATTCAGTTCATCATGAGTTGGAGCTTCGCCCTGAGACACAAATCATCTCCTGTTGTCTTCTAAACAAGAAGAGCTTGTTAAAGATGAACAGGTGAAGCCCCATAAATCAAGCGCGAGATGTCAGCATTGTTATGTGTGCGTGTGTGTTATATATGCATGCAGATATAATAGAAATACATGACTGAGCAGAGAGAAGATTTATCCTCATCAGCCTCACAGATGAGAAAGTGTGTGTGATTAGTATGCAGGTCACATACTCGCACAGACACAGTGAAACTGCAGGACCAGAACCCATCGCTGATGCTAAACTAACACACACACACACACACACCATTGAGTTTTGTTTTTATGCTGAGCTAATGAACGTTTCTCTCCTCTAATCGCACACCTACATCAAACCTCAGACAAACCTTTATTGTATTCATATCAGCTTTCAAGTCGTCTTAGACGGTTGGCTGATCTACACACACACACACACACACACACACACACACACACAGAGCGTGGATTAGAAATGAGAGCAGATGTGATTAGCATGGACTCATTCAGCTTCTCCAGACAGAGTCTGTTGTGTCCTGAAGAGTCAAAACAAAGCTAATGTTCAGGCAAAAATGCGTCAATGCACCACAGTCTGACAACAAAAATACTCAATGCATTGATTCCAGAATTTAATAAATCAACTAATTACTAAAAATGACCCATTGTGTAACAGAGATCATCTCAGATTATACACAGCACGCTGACCATGAGAGACTTAAATCAGATCTAGCTATTGCATGACATAGATTTGTAATATAATCTGTGTGAAACATTTGTGATCAGACAGAGGTCTGAAGACAATCGGAGACAATTTTGCTGAAAATCAGACAAACCGTCTAGGATGAGTTTGAAAAAGTGCCATCCCCCAAGAAAATTTGAAATGGTGGGAAAATATTAATTACAGAAGATTACGATAGATTCAACATGATCTAAGGAATCACAGGACATAATTTAGTTTCTAGCCCTTATGGTTCAAAAGTTGTTAGCATAAACATGAGTTTGGCCTGTTGGTGGCGCTAGAGAGTTTGAGTTAGAGACTCCACATTGGAGTGGTTAATGTTCAGACTGTCCTCTATCTGTGTGCCAAATTTCATAACTCTCCCGCAAACGGTTCTATGGGCTGCCATAGACTCAATGGTGAAGGAAGAGGAAAAAGAAGCACAGAAAACGTCTGTAATTACATCAATATTAAGTTACATACACACCAAAAGACAGGAAAATATTTATGCATATACTTTCTTTTTACTGTGGAAAAAAAGTTTTTTAATAAAGCATGGGCGACCTATTAAAGTGCCCCTTTTATGGGTAATGAAAGGTTCATATTTTGGTTTTGGGAGTCCCCAACAACAGGATGACATGCATGCAAGGTCAAAAACACTTTCATTGTCTTATAATATGCATTTATTTTTACCTTATATGCTCAACGACTCCCAAACAATTTGCTCAACGATTTATTTTTCCAAACCCCTCCTTTGCGTGACACTAATCTGCGGTGATTGGTCGATTTCATTTAAAGCAGTGTTTGTGAGCGCAGTGCTGCTGTGTGTACAGTGTTACCGGGGAAACAGATATTTTCACCGCTCCAAAAGCGGCACCTAGTGGCAAAGAATGAATTTGCATTTTCATTCAGACCAAAGCGAAAATCAAGATTTCCCAGGTCTGCACACGCAACAAGTGGGCCGGAAATATGCTAATGTTTCATGTTGACGTCAACGGCTTGGGATTCGTTTTAAAAACGACTCGTTTCAATGATTCAGAGTCGACTTTCTTTTGAGAGACAATCACTTTATACACAGTGCACTTTCAGATTTAACACTTTGCAGGATGTTTTCATTCACTTTGAGCTGTGTTACACACTGCATGAAAGGTAATGTTCAAAAATTCATAATAGGGGCACTTTAAATAGTATTAGACATAACCTCTGGCTAATGTTCAGACGGGTGAGTTTGTGATCGAGGAGCCCACGTAAAACGGCCGACGTGAGGCACCCTGAGAGACACAGATTCCTGATGAACGAGTGAATATAAAGTAAAGAGTTAAATACAATAATGTCAGAAGAATAATAATTAGAAATGGACAAACATCCAATTTGTATGTCAATCTAAATTCGAGGTCATAATAAAATGGAGTCAGATTTGAATTTAACTTAAATGAAAGAACTTTGCTCACTGAAGAGACCGAACACACAGCAAACCTTCAGCCTCCATTGCATACCTCCGTTATGCCAATCACGTGAACTTTACAAATACTCTCTGTAAATGTTGCCGTGCTTCATGTTCATATAATGATAGTCAGTGGGCTTTGGTGTTGTTTGGAGCCTGATGCCCTTCAAAATATATTTTGTGTTCAGTGTTCCGCAAAAGAAAGTCATGCAGATTTGAAATGACATTAAAATAAGTAAATGATGAGAGGATTTTCATTTTTGGGTGATCGGCCCCTTTAAGGTATTGATTTAGGATCAATACGAAGCTACTGGTGTCATAGCAAAGAGAAAATTTTGTTACTGAGGCTGAGCCAAACCCATTGTGTGTGTGTGTGTGTGTGTGTGTGTGATCCAATTTCTTCTTTTAATACAGAGTGAATTGATCCAGCTCCCTCTCATTAGCACTTTAGCTCTGAGCTGGTGCCTCAAACACACGAGAGAGATGTGTTAGACCGCAGTAAATCACTGATCACCATCACTGAACCCATCACTCCAGGACGAGGACACTCATGTCAAACAAGTGATTTTCACGTCAGAGAGATCAATCCTGCTGCTCAAACTGCACCTGAAAACAGTTTCCCCTGAGTCATTTCTCAGGTAGAAAGTCTTAACACACATTCCTGGTGTTACCGAGCATGATTCATCACAGCAAGTTATTCTGAAGAACAATTCTTAGTCCTGGAGACGTCAGGTAGATCAGACTAAAAATATTGGGTTTTGTTGTTGTTGTTTTAAAGATTAAAACATCAAAAGTTATTTCTATAACACTAAAAATACATAATAATTATAGATAATATAAAATAGAGCTTTTCAGTATTATATATTATTTTTATGTATAATAATTATTGTCCAGAAATGTCTGCATTTTCAGTATTCCACAGAAATATATATTCTAATATTTACATATACATAATAAATCAGCATATTAGAGTGATTTCTGAAGGATCATGTGACACTGAAGAGTGCAGTAATGATGCTAAAAATTCAGCTTTGATCACAGGAATCAATTATATTTTAACATATATTAAAATATAAAACCATTATTTTAAACTGCAATAATATTTTACAATTGTACTGTATTTTCTATATTTTGATCAAATAAATGCAGCTTTGATGAGCATAAGAAATGTCTTTAGAAACATTAAAAATCTTACTGATCCCAAACTTATATATTTACATACTGTATATCCCAACATACTTTGAAAAGTAATATTTAAAATACAAAAACCTGCTTTCATATTATAAAATAAATAATAAAATAAAGTCAACAGCAATATTTCAACATCAGCAGATTTCATCAGGCAGTGAACAGGATGTGATGTCACGGAAGATTAAGCATCTAATGAATCTGTCACTCATTTTGCCACTTCCTCTTCCTGTCGGCTCGTACCGTCTTCTCTGTGTCACGTCATGTGCTGACAGGCTGATCGGAGAATATCCTACAACATCTGATCATCTGCTCAAACAGCAACATCCAGTTCACACTAAACACCAGGCAGAATCCCTCCTGATGCGTCCGACTGAGAGAGAGTTAATGACAGAATTTACATTACAGCAGATGAGACTGCATTGTGAAGTCTGGACCCTCATCATCTAACACTCAGGACAGGTCTGAGATCAGCGGTTAGTGCTTCAAGTGTGTCTAAATGTCTGAGATTGATGGGTTCAGGTGAAGGTGACAGAAGAGCTCGGCTGACTGGACCAGAATCACTCTAGTGTGTGTGTGTGTGTGTGTTTGAGCCCAACAGGAACAATCAAATGATCCTGCAATTTAGTCGTCATGCTGTGAAGACAATAGGCCTTCAGTCGACCCCTGTGGAGAACTGTGTCTCTGTGTGTGTGTGTGTGTGTGTGTATGTGTGTGTGAGAGTGAGAGTGTGAGTGTGAGTGTGAGTGTGAGTGTGAGTGTGTGTGAGTGTGAGAGAGAGAGATTGACTTGGTTTGTTTACGTTCTTTGCGCATGAAAATCAATATGCAGTGGATGCAGATCATTTCTTAGAGCTTTAATTTATTTCTGTGTGTGTGTGTGTGTGTGTGTTTCAGTGGTTAAAGCAAGCAAACCTGGGCATGAAACTCATCTCTCTTCATTTGAGGTGTGTTATTACTTTCCAAAGCCATCAGGATTATGATTTCCAAACAAATCCCACAGATTTAGATTGAAGGAAAGGTGTAAATCTAGAGACCAGAATACCACAAAGAACTGAGGGTGAAGGTTTTTTTTTCACCAGGGTCCAGATGTGACCACCCAAAACACCGAGCAACTAAGGATGTGAGATATTGACAAAAAATGGTATCTTGATATTTGGGGGATTTTTTTTTGATAACGATAATTAAACAAGATAATGCTGAGTGTGTTTTTATGCTGGTATTTAGGCTGATTCAAGCCTGTCATGAGCAAATATACATGACATTAAAACCGCCAGTAGATGGCAGCAAGTCATTCATTCAAACGATTCATTCAAAACAGCTGATTCATTTAGAAACGGAGCAAGTGATTTATGAAAGGATCATTGAATCACTGACTCAAATGATTCGTTCCTAAACAGATTCATTCAGGAACAAAACATTGTGATGCACAAATGTTCTGCTCCAGCTTTGATTGGAACTATTTTCATTGGCAAAATAAAAAAAAGACAATATTGATTCTAAAATGTAACTCAAATAATATTAACTTCTTGTTTGTTGTATAAAATTAATATCACATCCAGGATCGCACTCATGTGCTGATATTCAGGAAAACTGCACTCTTGCTTGTGTGATAGCATCATTTACAAAATTTTGTTTTCATAATTTATTGTAATAGCCTTCATCACGCAGTGAATGCTTTTGGACTCTGAAGAGTGTATTGTTTGTTTTTTGCAAAGTGAGTGACATACTCGATATTGTGAGCTTGCATATCCTTAAAACAACAGTTATGATATTATCGTAGAAAATAAATAATCGCACACCCCTAATAGCAACTACCCAGAAACCACCCAAAGAAAGATGGCGTGAATGTTTGCTGCTGCAGAGATTAAACACTTCACTTTTAATAAACAAACTAACCAAAAACCAGCTGAGTCTTATTCTCTCTCCTCATTGTGTTTTCCAGACACGATCTCTCATTCTTCATCTCGCAGTGAGTCTGTCTCACCTAATCAAACCGCTGGCCACAATCCAGGTCCTGCAGAACCATCTCTCTCTCTCTGTCACACACACACACACACACACTCTCTCTCTCTCTCTCTCTCTCTCTCTGTCACACACACACACACACACACACACACACTCTCTCTCTCTCTCTCTCTCACACTCACACACACACACACACTCTCTCTCTCTCTCTCTCTCACACACACACACACACACACACTCTCTCTCTCTCTCTCACACACACACACACACACACACGTTATGACACTTTTATTAAAGGGCTGCAACTCATACCAAACTCCTCCAACTCTTTCTCCAGACATGATGTGTGTGTGCTCATAGCAAAGAAAAATCATATCAAATCAAATATCAAATATAACATAGTTAGCAAATGGAGAGTTTGCTGTTTGTTTCTCCTGAAACTAAATATAGCAGTAATCTCAAAAGTCTCTTCTCAAGAGCTTCAGAAGGAATCACAGTGTCTCAAACTGGGCTCAGACTTACTCAAACACCAAAGTCTGCAATCAAAACATCTCAATATGAACCCAACACTTCTCGTCAAATCATCTCGATACTCTTACTGGATGTCAATTACTGACAGATTTGGGTCTATTTTTATTTATACTTCTAAGAAATCGTAGGAGAAACGTGTGAGATCAAGCTGATGCTCATCTACACGAGTGAAGTGTGCTGAGCTCTGAACAACACTCCTCCGTGTTTCACAACCGCATACTTCAGTCAGCCACAGAAAAACATGCACACACACACGCACACACACACGCGCACACACACACACAGATGCATGCATCTACATACCACAACTTATGCACCAGCGCTCAGGTTTCCTGCAGTCTTCTATTGTAACAAACAGTGCTGCTCTACATTCACTTCAACACCACTGTTCAAAATTTGGGTTAGTAAGATTTTTATAATATCACAAAGTAAAGGCATTTATAATATTATTACAAAGGTTTCTGTTTCAAATAAATGCTATATTCATTAAAGAAAACATTCAATCAACTTTTTTAAACATTGAGAATAATCAGAAATACTTCTTTAAGCAGCAAATCAGCATATAAGGATCATGTGACACTGAAGACTGGAGTAATGATGCTGAAAATTCAGCTTTGATCACAGGAATAAATTACATTTTACTAATATTCACACAGAAAAAAGTTGTTTTAAATTGCAATAATATTTCACAATTTTACTGTTTTGACTGTATTTTTCATCAAATAAATGCAGCCCTGGTGAACTAAAAGGAAGACAAATGATGCTGAAGTCATGTTTTCCCAGAGCTGTAAACATGGAAATGACAAAATTTCAATTTGTGCATTTTTAAAATAGTCAACATAAAATATAAATACGTTGATTTAAATATTGCTTAATTGACTTCTTTCAAAAACATAAGAAAAAATCGTATTAACCCTACTAGAGATTATACACTATTATATTTTAGTCTACTTTTGCTGCATTTGAACTCAACTAAATTCAATTTAAATTAAAATAAAAACTGAAAATACAAAAAAATAAAAGCTCATTAGTATATAGATAATTGAATCCTAATATATGTGACCCTGGAGCACAAAAGCAGTCATAAGTAGCACAGGTATATTTGTAGCAATAGCCAACAATACATTGTATGGCTCAAAATTATCAAATTTTCTTTTATGCCAAAAATCATTACGATATTAAGTAAAGATCATGTTCCATGAAGATATTTTGTGAATTTCCTATCGTAAATATATCAAAACTTAATTTTTGATTAGTAATATGCATTGCTAAGAATTTCATTTGAACAACTTTAAAGGCGATTTTCTCAATATTTAGATTTTTTTGCACCCTCAGATTCCAGATTTTCTAATAGTTGTATCTCAGACAAATATTGTCTGAGCCTAACAAACCACACATCAATTTCAGATGATGTATAAATCTCAGTTTTGAAAAATGGACCCTTATGACTGGTTTTGTGGTCCAGGGTCACATATAACACAGAGAACCTGACTAATGAAGACTGTGGAAATGCTATAGTCGTCCTCACTGCAGTGCATAAGTTACTTGTGTTCGTTCTGACACAGTTCAGAACATCAACACTATAAAAGAACAACATGAACACGAGTACAAAACAATTGTAAAACAAATCAAATGTTCAAGCTGCATACTTCGAGTCGGCAGCTCGTGGAGAACGGAGAAAGCGTGATCAGAGTGTGTGACCGCCGTCCCGGGGGATAAAACACCGCCATCTGTGCGTTTAACGCAATCTCACCGCCACCATTGCCATGACGACACGATAATCTGTTCATTAGCACATAATTGACTATGACTCAAATCAAGCCCCAAATAAGCTAACCTGAAGAGACAAACATACTGCAGCCATCAGGAGGAGCTCACTGCGTCTGCAATGCAGCCGAGAGCAAACCACAACAACAGCAGAGCAGCAGATCTACATCACAGACAACTACACACTATTACCATTTGAGCAGATTTACAATAGAAGAGTCAACGTAAAACTGAAATATATCGCCTTAACAACGCCTTGTCTAGAAACTTAAGCAGACAGTTTGAAAGCTCACTGAAGTTAAATGAAGGCCCTACTAGTTTTGTTTCTAAGGTGCTTTTGGGTGTTTAGGGCATTGCTAGGAGGAGGTTTCTAGGATTTTCTATGAGGTTGATAGGATATGAAGGGACAAACAGACGGAATATAATAACAGCCAGCATAACACATTCACATAATCAGTAACAAAGCACTGGGTTTGTCCACAGGTAAAGAAACATGTTACTTAGTGAAATCTGAAGCGTGGTCAATGTGAACAGGTTGACAGATGATAAGAGATCCCATGCAGTCTCCATGACGACACCTGCTCCTGTTCCTGCCAAACCTGGCAGAGTTTAATTCATGTGCAGATGCCAAGATGAGACGCACCTTACACACACACACACACACAGGTGATCTGCACTGATGCAATCACAGGAAAATACACTATTTACACTATTTTTTTTTGAAAAGTATTCTATGTTTTTCGCTACAATTTTAATTTATTTTCATTCTTTCCTCTTGTTTTTAATGGGGTTTTCTATGAAAGATGTTGAAACTGGATGCACACACACACACACACACACACACACAAACACACACACACAAACACACACTCTCTCTCTCTCTCTGAATGTGATAAACATTGTCTGTTCTGTAACGTACAAAAAACTTATGTACCAAAAATCTTTTTCTTTTAGGAACTGAAATAAATCTGAAATAAAAATAAATTAAAATAAAAACCTAACCTTAAAACTTGGAAATTAAACAACTGAAATAAATAAGTTTACGTATTAAAAGTAATAAAACTAAAATTAAAAACACTTTATAGAAATCTAAAAAAAACTAATAAGAATTTTAAAAACCACACAAAATTACTCAAACTTAACCTAAACTTAAAATGAAAATATTAAATAAAAGTTAATTAAAAACATGCTTTGTATGCAGAAATTAAAATAAACTAGTAAAAGCTATAACTAGTAAAACCTAAAAAAAAATTATTTAATTTTAATTTAATTAATTTAAATGAAAACAGAAAATAAAGATAGACTGAAAATCTGTTTAAAGGCAATTAAAAACATTCTTACATACTTAATCTGCTGAAAGTGAATGTACACGTGATAGACGCTGTTTGTTCAGTGACATGTATAAAATACACAGTCATACATGAATAAACAAGCCAACGTAAAGAGCCAGAGGAATGAGGACACTGTACACACACACACTCAATAACAGGCTATAATAAAAGAGGAAAGTATCTGGTCAAACACAACACACACACACTCTCACTCTATAACAGGCTATAATGAAAGAGGAAAGTAGTCAAACACAACACACACACACACACTCTCACTCTATAACAGGCTATAATGAAAGAGGAACGTAGTCAAACACAACACACAAACACACACACACTCGCACTCTATAACAGGCTATAATGAAAGAGGAAAGTAGTCAAACACAACACACAAACACACACACACTCGCACTATATAACAGGCTATAATGAAAGAGGAACGTAGTCAAACACAACACACAGGAGCTCAGCTGACGTTTGGCTCGTCAGGTTCTTAATGGACGCTGTACAATAGAGCCGCGGCCTTCACCGTCCTGACAGACTCTCGCTCCTCCGTAATAACCCCGTCCCGTCTCAGCAGCGCTCGCGGCGAGGACGAGTCTGTTCCTTCACGTCCTCCACGGTGATCCGCTCACGAGTCCAGCTCATCTCCCCAGACACGCTATCAACCCCCCGGCGGTGTGCAGATCACACACACACACACACACCATTCCTGCTCACTTGAACAGACACACACACTGCAGTGTGAGCCGCTCCTGCATCGTCCTGACACTGAACTACACTTTCTTAGGTTTGTGAGGTTAAAGTAAAGTTTAAGGGTACAGTCTGCTTAGTTTTATTCAGTCCATTCTGTATGTTAGTTTAGAGCATAGCTAGAATAAATACATTTAAATATAATAATAAAAATTTAAAAAACATAAAAAAATATAAAATTATATAATTAAAAATAAAAATATAAAATGACAAACTTCAACTTTAAAAATGTAAACAAAAGTTGGCAAATAACTGCAATAATAAAACTGAAAAATAAAATAAATAAAACCTAAATAGAAATAATTGAGTCATAAATAAAAAATATAATAAACGTGCAAAGGTTAAAGTTTACTTTTATTCAGTTGGTTCTGTTGTTAGATTTGACCATGGCAAGAACATTAATAAATGTAAATATAAATATTAGATGAAAAACTTGAAATCTTGCCTTGGCAACTAACTGAAATAAGCTGAAGTATTGACATTTCTAAAACTAAAAAAGTAAAAAAAAAAAAAAGAAAAAAAAAAATCTAAATAGAAACATTCAAAAATAATAAATATGTAAGTAATAAACAAAATAAATATAAAAAAAAATAATACAAGTGCTAAGATTAAAGTATGAGAAAATGAGAACCAATTGTATTCATATAGTGACATTATATTTAACAATTAAGCACATAGACATCATAAAACACTAATTTGTGCAAATTGATAAAAAAAATCATATTTATGTAAACTGAACCAAACACATGACATAAAACTAGTTTAAACTATTCAGTGAGAAATGTTTGCTACTGTCACCAGCTTAATGTTATTAAGCTCATTACTGTAACGGCAAAATTCTGTATAATTTAATTTGTAAAGTATTTGTAAAGTACAACTTCACATATACTTCATGATAGTATTTTTTGCAATTAATTTAATTTGTTTTAGTAAATAAATCTATTGTCTAGACAGGAATGAGATTTACAGCAAATTACAGTAATGGGTAAAAGAGCTTGATTGTCAAGATATTCATTTCAGAAGATAAAAAATAAGTAGTAGTATTAAAAATTAAACATTAATTCAAATAAAAATCTTAATAATGGAAACATTTAATTGAAGATCATTTCATTGTTAGATTCACCCTTTACCGTATTAAACACTTGATGATTGTAAGTTTGATTGGAAACAGATCAGTTTGTTTTTTCACTCGGGCTGAACAGAGGTCATGACCTGAGCCCTTTCTGAGGGGTGTGTTCAGGACAGATAAGAGACCAAACGCACATCATGGAACGCCCACACGCAGCGGGACGTCCCGCACACTCAAAACAACCTGTGACATCCATCAAAGACTCGCTTAGCTTTCATTCTCTGAGCTCGACCTTCAAAACAAGCTCAGTGACGGTTTACAACCCACACACCACAGACACGGTCTGGTGTTCAATCACACGAGGCTGATGATAAATATACTCTGTTAAACAATGATAGTGTTAACCAAAACTCACATAAATATAAATATATAAATAAATAACTAAGTAGAGATGTTGCCTTGAAATAAAGAAGCTTAAGCTGAAGTACTAAAACTAAAATAAAATTAAAGCTAAATAAAATATTGAATAATATAAATATAAATATGAATATAAAATTGAACCTAATAAAATGACAAAAGCAAATATGAAAATGGCTAAACCTTAAATTGAAGTTAAAATGAAAACAGGAAATATAAAAATAAAAGCTCATTCAAAACATTAATAAATACTATACTGTATAAATAATACTAAAATAACACTGTTGTAAATATTCAGATTTTCCAGTTAAAATAAATAAAGCTACATTTGATCAAAAATAAAAGTATTATATCCAATAAAATAAAACTTGATTTTACATGAAAATGTTCCTTGTGGTTTAGATCGTTAGCGGGTGTGTAATAGAGGTATGTGAATTTGGACGCAGCCATCATTTTGTCCATCCGGTTACACAACCAGTTAAACACTGATCACTTTAACAAGATGAATAAACTGACACCAGCTGTGACACAAACACACACACACACACACACACTCATTAAAACGATTAGCTGCTAATGATGTAAAGACCGTTAATCTCATTTGGAGATGAGATGGACACGCAGTGAGGAACATGTAGAGAGTGAATGTGTCTGCTCTCACACATTATATTTAATGTAACCCAATAGAATTAGCTGTTAATGTACTCATCCTCAGGCCATTCAACATGTATCTGACTTTATGTCTTCAGGAGAACAGTCAAGAAGATTTTTAGCTGAAACCGTGATCGTTGGTGATTCATGAAATGCAAGTCAGCGGCTACAACACTTTGAGAGTCAAGAAACAGAAGAAGGAGGCAACACAAAATCACAACCGTGGCTCCTGGAGATACATTGAGGTGATGTATTAATGTGCAAAAAAACTGAACATTTACAACATTATTACCAGTAATCCAGAGCCTCAGGCAAATGGGGAAATATGATTATTTTTCCATGATCTGGTTCTTTTGAACAGTTTGTTTGGTTCAATTCACTAGTTCGTTTACATAAGCACACAATGACATATGCAAATATATTATTAAAGCACCCAATTATTAAGTAAAATGTGGGTGTTTTACATGTCTAAAGCATATAAAGTGAATAAACTTGTCTTCATCAGCTCACCTTTGTACATAAGCCATGACAAACCATAAAAACATTCCTTTCGGTGACTTAACTTTAGCTGGAAAAATGATTCTGTTATTGTCCTCTTGCATTATTGACAATGTTTTCCTGTTGACTCTGTGAAGCTGCTTTAACACAATCAGTATTGTATAAAGCACTATATAAATAAAGGTGACTTGACTTGGTCTCTTCATTGAAGTGTTGGGTTCACACATGCACATATCAGCGGCTCATTGGTCTTCGGTCCGAGTCGAACGGTTTCCTCAGTTCAGTGACTGCTGGAGGAACTGCAGCACTGAATCAGTTCATTCATCATAGGAGCATATACATCAGTATTCTGGCTCATTTTGAGTCGGAGTGACTGTCAGGAGTTTTGATTGAGTAACTTGTAGATCTGTGCTGCTTCATATGTGAACTGTTACAGAAGATTCAGTCTGATTTGATGAACTGGTTCATCTGGTTCACCAAAAAGAATCAGCTCAAAAGAATGATTCGTTCACTAACAGTACATCACTCTGAACTGTTTGCCTGAAGCTCTGGATTACAGGTAATAATGTTCAGTTTCTTGCGCAGACCTATCATTTTGCTTCATAAGACCTCAATATATCATCAGAAGCCACAGGTATTAATTTTGTGTTGCCTGTATGTGCTTTTTTGACTCTCAAAGTACCGGTATCAATTGACTTCTTTTTTTTAAATCACCAAGGATCACCGTTTCTGCTAAAAATCTTCTTGACTGTTCTACTGAAGAAAAAAAGAGTCACTTACATCTCGGACGACCTGAGCGGGAGTAAATTAAAATAATTTTCATTTTTGGCTGAACTATGCCTTTAATTTATGTGAATAAAGTCTTGGTGCGGCGTTGAGCTGCAAATGCTTTGGTGATATGGACACACAACTATTTGTCAGGCCAATAAAGCGCACACACACACACAGAGAGAGTCTTTGCTTTGCTGGTGTGGATGTCCTGCGGTGATGAATGCTGCTCTGCTGCGCAACAGAAACATTCACAAACACACAGTGCTGCTCAACTGCAACAACAGCCCAGACGCCCACACACACACACACAGACACACACACACACAGACACACAACCTTGCTATTCTAAAGCATTCTAATATGAAAGACAACATAATTACTGACAGGTAATCAGAGTGATGACATCATCGCCTGAGGATGATGATGATGATGATGATGATGCCATTTCCTGTGACTCACAAGTTCCAGAAGGAAATGCAATAAGAATTATTATTTGTCCATTTGGAAGCTGAATTTCATTTGTTTGCTTTAATATTAAATCAACTCTGTTGTCCAGACAGGAATGAGATTCTCACAGTACTGTAACAGGAATTTGGAATATTCTCATATGATATTTTATGATATTTACATCACTATACACAGCATCTTACCAGCAAACATACACTTGTTCACATCCTTCTCTCCACTCTCTGAGGCAGAAGTCTCTAAACGCATCCTTTCCAGTCATCCTACTACTTGTCCGCTTGATCCTATTCCATCTCATCTCCTTCAAGCCATTTCTCCTGCAGTTGTATCTGCACTCACTCACATCGTTAACACATCCCTTCACACTGGAGTTTTTCCCTCAGCATTTAAACAGGCTCGTATAACCCCATTCTTAAGAAACCCACTCTTAACCCAACTCTTTTAGGGAACTATAGACCGGTTTCCCTTCTACCTTTCATTGCAAAAACACTTGAACGAGTTGTGTTCAACCAAGTCTCTGCCTTTCTCACACAGAACAACCTCCTGGACAGCAACCAATCTGGCTTCAGAAGTGGACATTCGACCGAAACGGCCTTTCTCTCAGTTGTTGAAGCCCTAAGACTTGCTAGAGCGGCTTCCAAGTCTTCATTACTTATTTTGCTGGATCTGTCCTCTGCTTTTGATACGGTCAACCACCAGATCCTCTTGTCAACCCTATTGAGAAAGGGCATCTCAGGAACCGCACTCCAGTGGTTTGAGTCTTACCTCTCAGATAGGTCCTTCAAGGTATCTTGGAGAGGTGAGGTATCCAAGTCGCAACATCTAGCTACTGGGGTGCCTCAGGGCTCAGTTCTTGGACCACTTCTCTTCTCTGTCTACATGGCATCACTAGGTTCTGTCATTCAGAAACATGGCTTTTCATATC
Organism: Aspiorhynchus laticeps; assembly: GCA_023376895.1. Taxonomy (NCBI): domain Eukaryota; kingdom Metazoa; phylum Chordata; class Actinopteri; order Cypriniformes; family Cyprinidae; genus Aspiorhynchus; species Aspiorhynchus laticeps. The sequence goes on from CM041795.1 coordinate 7,929,177, forward strand.
ACTGCTATGCTGATGACACTCAACTCTACCTCTCATTCCATCCTGATGATCCGACGATAGCTACTCGCATCTCAGCATGTCTAACAGACATTTCTTGCTGGATGAAGGACCATCACCTTCAACTCAACCTAGCTAAGACAGAACTACTTGTAGTTTCAGCAAACCCATCACCATCACAATTTCACCTTCCAGTTAGTCTCATCTACCATAACTTCTTCAAAGACTGCTAGAAACCTTGGAGTTGTGATTGATGATAAGATGAATTTCTCAGACCACATTGCTAAAACTGCCCGGTCCTGTAGATTTGCTTTATACAATATTAGGAAGATCAGATCCTTTCTTTCGGAACATACAACTAGGGTTGCAAAATTCCGGGAATTTTCAAGACTGGAAACTTTCCATGGGAATTAACGGGAATTAATGGGAATAAACTAGAAATTTGCAAAATTGCTGGAACTGGGAACTTAAATGTAGTTGAGAACAAAATCTTGCAGCATAATCTTGGTTAAAACAACCAGATTTAATGCAATTTTAGTTTAATTTCTACCCTACACATTGCTCAATCACATGCACACAGCACACTGTTTACTGCAGGGCTATTGAGGCCACACCCCCTACATGCACTGTGCTTTCCTCCATAACATGCACAGATCACTTCTTAAATCCTGCACACATAATATTAAAATGTCCATTTTGGTAAGTATTCATGTAAATGACATGAATATTACAAAAAAATGTTTAAAACTTCCTTGTGCTGTGTCTAATATACTGTGCAACTAAATTAGGCTATACCATTGTAAAAACAAATACACTGACTGAACAAACATTGAGATAATAATAAAACAAGTGTCTATAAATGACCCTCCCCCACACACAATCCCCTCTAGTCACCTAAGAGGGGGATTCCCTCTATTTTCTCTGAAGCCGCACTTGCTGCATTTGAGCCCAAAGACTACATCTAAATATATTTGATCTATAGGATCTATGGGAGCTGTGATGCTCTTTCTGCAAGCCAGTTTTCTGTTATCATACAGAAGTACAGTACTGGTCAAAAGTTTGGACACATAAAAAAAAAATCATCATTTACTTTCCATGGCATTTTAAAATGGATGATGTTTTACGAATGAATTAGTTTTAATATTTCTACTATCATTATGTTGAGGTATTATTGTCTGTATTTTGTAAAGCACTTTGGGCAACTTAGTTGTATTTATACAGTGCTAAATAAATAAAAGAAAGAAAGAAAGAAAGAAAGATAACTATTTTTAATGTTTTTAAATATTACATATCTTTTGCTCATCAAGCCTTCATTTATTTAATCAAAAATACAGAAAAAATATATTGTGCAATATTGCCGGTATTACAATTTAAAATAATGGTTTTCTGTTGTAATATACTATAAAATATAATGTAGTTCTGTGATGCAAAGCTGTATTTTCAGCATCATTACTCCAGTCTTCAGTGTCACATGATTCTTCAGAAATCATTCTAATATGCTGATTTATTATCAATTTTTGAAACAGTTGTGCTGCTTAATATTTTTTTGTTATTACCTGTGATTCTTTTTTCAGGATTCTTTGATGAATAAAGAGTTTAAAAACATTTATTTAGAATAGAAATCCTTTAACAATACACTACATTCAAAAGTTTGGGGTCAGTATCTTTTCTCTTTTTTTAAAACAAATTAATACTTTTATTCAACAAGGATGTGTTAAATTAATAAAAAGTAGTAGCAAAGACTTATATTTTGTTAGAAAATATATCTATTTTGAATAAACACTGTTCATAAGTTTTTATTCATCAATAAATCTTGAAAAAAGCATCACAGATTCCCTTCAAAATTTTTCTAAAAATTGTTATTAGTTTGAATGCATGTGAGCCTATGATCAAACAAAATGTTTATATTTATGTTTCTATATGATACAGTTTTATAAATTTCCCCAAATTTCCAATTAATTCCCATAAATTACTGGTAAGTTTCAAACTTGTAATATTTCCAAAGTTCCCCAGACGAAGTTCCCATGGAAAGTTTCCCGGAAATTTTCTGCCCCTTTGCAACCCTACATACAACACAACTCCTTGTTCAAGCTCTTGTTCTGTCCAGACTTGACTATTGCAACGTTCTCTTGGCAGGTCTTCCAGCCAATTCCATCAAACCTCTACAATTAATCCAAAATGCCGCTGCAAGATTAATCTTTAATGAGCCGAAAAGAACGCACGTCACACCTCTGTTCATCAATGTGCACTGGCTACCAATAGCTGCTCGCATAAAATTCAAGACATTAATGTTTGCCTACAAAACCACCTCTTTACCTAAATTCAGTACTTCAGACCTATGTGCCCTCTAGAAGCTTGAGTTCTGCAAGTGAACGATGCATTATTGTTCATCCCAAAGAGGCCCAAAATCACTTTCACAGACTTTTTCATTAACTGTTCCCTCCTGGTGGAATGACCTGCCCAACTCAATCCGAGCAGCTGAATCCTTAAACATCTTCAAGAATCAGCTAAAAACACATCTCTTCCATCTTTATTTGACCCTCTAACTCTACCACTCTCTATTCTAATTCTATTTTATCTATCGGTCTTCTTTTTATTAAAAAAAAACACACTTGACCCTCTATCAACTGCATATTTATTCTGTAACTGCTAGATTTCTTGAAAAACTAACACTAGCTTTCTTTTTTCTATTCTATCTACTTGTTCCTTAAAAAAAAACTAGATTTCTTTTTTCTATATTCTATCTACTTGTTTTCTTTAAAAAATAAAAAAACAAACCTTGCTATATGTACTGCGTTAGGCTAACCAAGACTTGTCATAGCACTTGCATGTTGTTGCTCTTTTGTTGGTTTTGATTGCTTCTAATGTCCTCATTTGTAAGTCGCTTTGGATAAAAGCGTCTGCTAAATAAATAAATAAATATTTATAATGTTATGACACATTTTTGCTTATTTGGCATGATAATTAGTTGTTGTTTTTTACTAAATTTGACAATGTAAAATATAAAAAATGGTCTTTGAATAATAATTTAACAATTTGTTCATTTAGAATTGGAATTTCATTTGTTTGTTTTAACATTATAAAAATGTAATGTCTAGATGGGAATAAGGTTTTAGGAATAAGGTTTTATATATATATATATATATATATATAACCTTATATATGTATATATGTATACATATATATATGTGTATATGTACATATACATATATACACACACACACATACATACATACATATGCTTGTTTTATTAATATTATATACATATATTTACGGGAGGAAGCTGAACCTTACCCCCAACACCCACCCCCCCACACACACACACACCCCCCCACACACCCACACATTTCAATTCTCTGTATGTATGTACGGTACATGTGGCAGAATTGACAATAAAGCAGACTTTGACTTGACTTAGATATATAATATTGTAATATTAATCATATTTTTAAATATTAAATTATTATTTTTTAAATCTATTGTATAGACAGGAAAGAGATTTGTAATTTTGACTCCAGTGTTATTACCATTAACTATTAAATGTTATATTCATTAAATATTTATCATAAAATATGATGGAACTTAAAATTAAAAAAACATGTTGCCTTTGCAACTACCTGAAATAAAATAAGTTTGCTTTTGAAGAACTAAATCGCTTAAACTAAACCTGAAATTTAAAATAAATGAATAAATAAATAAAACTAAAATTTATAAGTAAAACTGAAAATATAAAAATAAATGCTTATTTAAAATATTAATAAATACTATAATACTACATAAATAACACTAAAAATGACATTGGTGATTCTGGTTATAATTCCAATTCCAACAAAGTCCTAATTAGACAATCTTCAGATTTTCTACAATGTGCAACCGACACACTAGTGTTTGAGATTGATGCACAAGCCTGTGTAAGTCTGTAAGATCAGTCTTACTGTATTACGCATAGTTTGAAACATTTTACAAATCAGAAGCATTTGAGCCAGAGAGAGAAAACTGAATGAGAAAGACATCAATCCCGTCCTTGAGCGTGTAATATCTTCAATCATGTGCTGGAGCTGTGAATGACTGCTGATGGACTGTGTTAGTGGGTCAGTGTGTCTCTGGCCTGATATCACAACAGCATGTGTGTGTGTGTGATTCATTACCAAAACATACTTAATCACAGAAATCACGTCAGAGCCTTATCACGCTGCTGGTGATTCAGTGCAGTGACAAGTTTCATTTTCAACAGTAGATGTTTAGATTGCAGAACATGCACGTAGCTGCAAACACGCACACAGAAAGTGAATGTTGCAGTAAAGCTGTTCACGTGTCAGAGTTAAGCCGCTATAATAAGCTTGGGGAATCCAGCACGTCAGTAGTTTTGAGGCTCAGGCGTCGAGTCATGATGAACCGTGTCAGTATCTCACGGCTGCGCTTTCATGGATTGCGTTAATAAACGTGCACGGCGGACAACAAAATAAAGCAGCTCTGTTTTGGTTCTGCTTCTGCATTCTCCCTATAAGAGTATAGGGTTTCATAACAGCAATACTGATGACATAAACATGCATCCGCACGACAATGAGAGGAACAAAGGAGATGCATGAAAATGAAGCTGAAGTGCAGGTAAAATCAGCGATTAAAGACAGACACACAATGCATCGTGTGCCGAAACTTCCAACACACCTGCCGTGTGTCAATAGCTGCTCATCAACGAGCGTCATTCACGAAACATGAACAGAGCATATTTTAGTCTAAAACCCTTCTCTTACAAAACCCTGAAGAACTACAAAAGCACACCAGATAACACTCGTGACATGAAAAATGGTGGCAAAAAAGCAAGAATGGCAGCATCTTTAACAGTTAAAGGCAGTAAAGGGTTATAGAAGTAGCTTTTGACTACCTTTAACTTTTATTTTTAATATAAAGTCAGAACTAGTAGTTGAACAATATGGATCTTTCTATGTGGACACCGATATCTAGAGAGCAGTGTGGCTGCTAGACGATATAAAGGCAATAATTAATGTTAGCAAAGGAGACTGCTGAGATGAAAGAAACTCTAATTTCATATGCATACACATCAAATTGGCGATTTATAAAACGTTCTAGTCTTTTTTTTGAAGAGTGGAACTATCCAGCTGATGCTGAGAAAGAGTGAATTATCTTCAACTGGAGCGAGAGAAGGAAAGAAAGAGTGATAAAATGTGAAAGTCCATCTTAATCAGCTGCCAGTGAAGGGCCAGTAACTCACGACAGAGAGAGATGACGCTCCTCAACGCATGCCAGAGACTAGAGGATGGAGAAGAATGTCAGGCATCTCACAGCTCCGTTCACTTCACGCCAGCCCAGCACACGCTACCCAGAATGCAACTGTCCAAATTTCCCTAATACTTCCAGTAAAGCAGATCTTGCAAAGGCAAGTCCTCTAACATGAGTGTTATAATATTTAGCACTAGTTCACACATGCCTTACTGACAAAGCATTAAGCCTCAGTGGTTATTAAGATTAAAACTATTCAAAATATGTATTTGTTAATTGAAATAACAAAATAAAACATTTTATACGCATTATTAATATACATATACGTATTTTACACACACACACATACATATATATATATATATGTATGTGTGTGTGTGTGTGTGTGTGTTTATATAACTAAACTTGAACTTTAAAATTAGAAATTAGATTAAAATTAGAAATGCTGAAATAAACGGACATTGAATTTAAATGAAAAATTGAAAAAAATATATTAAGGCTTCACAGAAGTTTTAAAGTAAAACAAACACTAATAAAAATGGGGGGAAAAACATCACAACAAAAAAATGAAATTTAAATGAAATTTTAAATGAAATTTAAAAAAATGAAATTTAATATGAAAACTGAAAATATAAAAACAAAAAGTTAATTAAAAATAATACTATAATAGTATATAAATCAAAACAATTATGGGATGTTGTATGGCATGATGAAAAGCAAAATAATAATAATAAATAAAAATAAAAAAATATTAAATCCTTGTAATGCACAGTCTGTCGAATAATAATAATAATATTATATTCTTCCATCAAGTAATATATTAGTCTAAATATTGCTAACAAGCTGAATGTTGAACAAAAACAAAAATGTTTTTAAAAAATATGCTTAATTTTATTCATAATTTTCAGAGCAGATCATGAAAAGTGAGCATTCAACACCAGTAAAGAATAAAAGTTGTTTGGAATTATTTGCACAGATGAATAGTTCACAATAGAACCAGGAAAAAAAAGAAAGCTATCTATTTAGACTGGAAACCTGGATCTTCTCTGTGGCAGTCGGTGCTGTATTCAGCCATAGCCTCCATTTCATTGTTCAGCCTTGTAGATATCGAGCTGAATTCAATTTCAGTCTGATCTCAGACGAGATAGTTTTTCGAATGGCGGTCTGCCGGTATTGATTGGGTGCCACGCAGTTCGCTCTTTCTCTCTCCGAATCTTGCGGCAGCAGCAATTACCTTCCCACCCTCCACCTATTATCCCTCGCTCCCTAATTCACATCTTCAGCGTGAAATCTCTCTGCGTCTCCCTCCATCCCCGTCTCTCAGACTGGCGGCTACGTTCGCTCTCTTTTGTGCTCAGCAATCAAATCAGGTGAACAAAGCGTGACTCCAGAAATCGGTGGCAGCGCAAACAAAAGGATGTGACATCGTCAGGCCTCAGACTGCAGAGGGAAACAGATGAACAGGAAACAACCAGCGCTTGTGCCAAACACCGCGGTAATCCTGAAAATACACCACAGCCTCAAACCAATGCAAATTATTCATAACTAAAGCAATGGTCAACTCTAAAAATTAAGATTCTCATATAAAGATAAAGATCTTCAAAGACAAAAAACAACCAAAAAGTGGTGCATACGGCTTGTGCTCTATATTATAGGTCAAATGATAGAAGCAGTGCGAGGAACAAACTGACATTAAAACACACAGGTTCCTGTCCAGAATTCAGAAATGACGTATCAACGTTCAGTTACTACACACGTGTGAATCAATGGCTTTTCGCTGTCAATGACGTCAATGTTTGTGGTTAATCGATGTGTTTTTCAAAGACTAAGCTACTAACCGTTTGGTTACATCCCATTACTGAAGGTTTTATGGGGAAGTGTGAATATACTGGCATACTGAGGCGGACTGTAACGTGTTGTTGTTGTTGTTTGTGTTGAATGAGGTGTCAGTCTGTTTTCCTGCTGGCCTTTGGCACCGATCAATGATTCAGCTGCCAAAAGACGCTGAGGGGTTTTTTTGCAAGGAGGGATTTTATCTTAACAAATATCAGACAGATGACAGACCTGTGGCAACAAAAGCATCGACACGCAGATACTAATGACAGCACACATGCTATAGTCACTCATACGGTCAGAAATGGAGAACTGTTCTTAAAGGGACAGTTATCCCTAAAAAAGGAAAATTGTCATCATTTACTCACCGTCGTGTGGTTCCAAACCAATAAGACTTTGGCTAATCTTTGAAGATATTTTTAATGAAACCTGAGAGACTTCTGTCTTTTCATTGAAAGTCCATTGAAGCCTTATGAAGAGATACGATCACTTTATATAACAATGATTGAAAATCATACATGGAGTGCATCATATATGTGACCCTGATCCACAAAACCAGTCATAAGGGTCAATTTTTTGAAATTGAGATTTATACATCACCTGAAAGTAGAATAAATAAGCTTGTTAGGATCGGACAATATTTGGTCCAACTATTTAAAATCTGGAACGTGAGGGAGCAACAATATTGAGAAAATCATCCTTTAAAGTTGTCCAAATTAAGTCCTTAGCAAGTCAAGTCACCTTTATTTATATAGCGCTTTTAACAATACAGATTGTGTCAAAGCAACTTTACAATATCAGCAATGCATATTAGTAATCAAAAATTAAGTTTTGATATATTTGCAGTAGAACATTTTCAACATTTCTTCATGGAACATGATCTTTGCTTAATATAATAATGATTTTTGGCATAAAAGAAGAATCAATCATTTTGACCCATACAATGTATTGTTGGCTATTGCTAAAAATATACCTGTGTTACTTATGACTGGTTTTGTGCTCCAGGGTCACATATAGTATACAATTTTAATTTTTGAGTGAACTATACCTTTAAGACCCATTTTCACCAAGGGGGACATTCATAAAAAGGATGACAACTGACAGCCAATCAGAATCCATCCGACTTTAAGGAGTTTGAGCATTTAAAGCAGCAGATGACAAAACTGTAGAGAGCTTATAATAAACACAATGTTATTGTGCATTGGTGTGGGTGCTAATATAGTTATCATCTTTGGTCTGAATGGGCTTTTATTCATAACCGGTTCAATTCACAAAAGAAACTGGAGTAGAAAGATTTGCATGATAATTGGTTACTTTATTTTTGAACAGCTGCATTGTTACATCAACAAACATACATCACAATCAGTGTAGTCAAACCACCAATCGATTACTCTTGTGAGAAGGTTAATTTCTTTTAAATGAATCAGTGAAAATGATTTAAGGCCCATGCAAACCAAGAACGATAACTAAGTATAGCTATATTAGTGTTTGAACCAACAGACAGCAATGTTCTGTTTATCTTAAATGAGCGATGCAGTTTTGTCGTCTACCTCTTTAAATGTGCAAGCTCTTTAAACTCTGGATCCTAATAAAGATATTGTTCCTCTGTGTTGTTGTTATTATATTTGTGGTGCAGACTTTCTTATTCTCATAGAATTATTAAAACTTAGTTAGAATTTATCAGTGTGAAGTGAATGGGCATTGAACCTCTTGGATTATTGATTTGAATCTGTCTAATGACTCACTGAATCAGTAAGAACTGCATCATCCAAAAGTTTCAGAAGCCCGAGTAAGATTTTAGAGATCATTGGTGCCAGTGGTTTCCACAATCTACTAAGGCTTATGATGCTTTTGGGAAAAGCAGCCCAGAACGATTGTTGACTTACTCACTGAACTGTGAGTCATTAGTTTCATTATGTCCAATTTGAACCGGGAACTGTTACTGCGCTGTTAATGCTCGTCAATTCCCATTCCTATTGCCCATTATTCCTTTTTTTCACTCAGAGATGCACATATTTACACACTCACAAACCCTCAGAAATCAGACACGCGCCACACGGGTGCCCTGTGCCGCCCACTGTGCCATCTTTAGCTCTAATTATGTAGCCGGGGTGAGTTACAGGGCTATTGTCCACCTGAATTAGACATAAAACAAGATCACATTAATATTAAATAGCAGTCCCGAGCAAGATGATAGTGGTAAGGAGAGCGCTATGCTCTTTCACTAATGTATTACATTTTGAATACAGCATCAGCTCCGGCCAAACATGAAGCATCAACAAGCCGATCAATATTTCGGTGTATTTTTAGTTTCCTGTCAATACCAGCAGCGTGATGCCACGCAAAACACAAGCACATGCTGTATAACCCAGATCTATCCCAATTGCTCCATCAATACGCATTTAATACAAATAAACCAATTAGCTTCGATGGGCAGCCATTTCACATGTCTGTGTTGTCTGTATCCGTAGCCAATATTAACTGCAAGCGAAAACAACAGGCAGCAGGGAGTATTGGCTTTCAAGAACGATTGTTTTGAACATTGACACATACATGTTCACCTGATCACAAATGCAGGGTAATGCAACGCTGGTGGCAGGCTGGAATACAAAGCCTGAAACCCTAGTTACCATGGCAGCATCCCAAACCAATTCCATACCATTCCCAATTTAGAATTAGTTCAAAATAGAACACAATGCATGAACTCCACACATTCTAAAGCGGCATATCTAGGACTACCACACGACTGCAACATATTCCAGACCACCAGGCTGGAATTCAAAGCATGAAGCTCCTCAGTTACCATGGCAGCATCCCAAGCCAATATATACAAGACTGTTCCCGGTAATACAACATATAAATCCCAGCAGTTAGGCCTACTTATCCAGCATTTCTAGGATTTATTACACCAGTATACTATCCAGCAATCCAACAATATTATATTCCCTACAATGGCAATTCTCGTTGTCTAATATTGGATCTATAAATAAGTGACCAATTTGGGAAGTAATAACAATACAATAAAACATAAAAAATAAATATATGTATCAATATGGGTCAAAATAATAATATCAGTCATTTGCTATCCTTTACTCCAATATTTTCCAGAACATCAGGTTGGAATACAACACATCAAACTCTACAGTTACCAATGGCAGCATCCCAAGCCAATCCCAATCTAGAATACAATGCATGGATTTTTGCACGTGCTAAACCAGCTTTTCTAAGGACGTATCACACCGATATATTCCCAACAATGTAACATTGCAAACAAACATTTCTTACTATATCCAGGATGGAATGCAATGCATGAATGAGATAACCTCTTTAAATAGGCAGAGATATTTTTCCTGATATTTACATCCAACTTTATCGGTTCTTAGTTTGTCAATATTGGGTCTACCGATAAATTAAATATTTTGGGGGTAATACTTCTATATCAGTATACTCCAATAAACTTCAATGTTTTTCAGAACAGCAGATGGGAATACAAAACATGAAGCTCAACAGTTACCACAGCAGCATCCCAAACCAATTCCACACCTTACAATTCCATTCCATTTCCAATTTAGAACGTGCATGAAACCCTGACACACTAAACCAGCATTACAACAATCTATTCCCAAAAATCCAGCATTTCACCATTCCCAGGATGGAATAGAATGCATGAATAAGATACGCCAGAATTATCTCTCCATCAAGGGAAAATATTTTCCCCAATATTCAATACCATCTTATGCAGTTCTTAGATTATCAATATTGGATCTACCGATAAATATCATAAATTGGGGGAAATACTACTACTACTAATAACAACAACAATAATTATAATTATTATTATTGCTGCTACTACTAATACAACTAATACACTCTTAAAAATACAGGTGCTTCACGATGCCATAGAAGAACCTTTTTGTCTAAATGGTTCCATAAAGAACCTTTAACATCTGAAGAACCTTTCTGTTTCACAAAAGGTTCTTTGTGGTGAAAGAAGGTTCTTCAGATTATAAAAAGGTAAGAAAGAGATGGTTCTTTGTGGAACCAAAAATGGTTCTTCTATGGCATCGCTTGAAGAACCTTTTGAAGCACCTTTATTTATAAGAGTGTACACTGCAGAAAATGATTTTTTGCAAAAAAATATCTGCCAATGGGGCAAGAAAAATAATCTTGTTTAGCCTGTGAATTAAGATTATTTTTCTTACCCCATTGGCAGATATTTTTTGCTTGTTTTAAGCAAAAACTAACCAAATTTGGATATTTTTTTCAGAAAACAAGACATAATATCTTAAGTAATTTTACTTGTCAAGTAAATGCATCCTGATTCAAGAATTTTTAAGACAAAAGTTAAAAAATTCTAAAGGAAGACGAGACAAAGATTCTAAGGAAGAAAATCAAAGGAAGAAAATCATTTTTGCAGTGTAATAATATCTGTATCAGTGCGAGTCATAAAAAAAACAATATCGGTAAATCGCTATGCATTAGTCCGATATTTTCCAGAAAAGCAGAACAACAGTTCCAGTGCCAGCGTTCCAGACCACTGACAGGCTGCAATACAATACATGAAGCCCTGCATGTCTGAACATTTCACCTCCAGCTCTTTGTTAAGCAGAAGTTGCTGTGGTTGTCTTTACAGCACTGTCGTGTTCAGATTCAACCACCGATCATTGTTCATATCGCTTTCGCTGCAAACCGCGACACGTATTGTATCGTGCTGAAATCTGTCCAGGCTAATTTTATTCCTTTGATTACTGTATTCACTATCGCATTCCCTCCAGCTTTAACTCAGTGTGTTGTCCTTTATGTGGATAAATGTCAAGGAAACCTTGAGCATTATCCGGCGGTGCACCGCTGCTTCCCTCCCCGGCGGACAGGCGCCTTACCTCGGCACGCAGCTCGGCGATGATCGGTCCACTTCCCAGGTGGCGTACAGGTTCATGTGCACCGGCCGATTGGAGGTGATCGCCACCGGTTTGGAGGGCTGCGGAGACGGTACGCCTCCAGTCCTCGGGAGCCCTCCCCGCTCCGACATGCTGGAGGAACCTTATGTTTGAAAACAATGAAGGAAACCCGAATAAAACGTCTGTTTGTCGGAGCGCCGACCCTCTACTGCAGCACAATCATCCGTCCACGAGGACCGAGGCTCGGTTAGACCGAACGCGACGCGCGCTGCGCTGCTCTTCAACCCGCCGTTCACCGTCAAAGTCGCGGCGAATGTTTCTCAAGTTGCGCTAACGTTAGTTGTTTATCGTTGCAGGAAGCGGAAATTTCTTTTTTGCTCGCAGAGAAGAGGCACTGCCGAAGAGCAACGCCTCTTGTGAAAGACGAGCCCTCATACCCAACCCTTGAGAGAGAGAGAGAGAGAGAGAGAGAGAGAGAGAGAGAGAGAGAGAGAGTGAGTGAGAGAGAGAGAGAGCATATCTGTCGTTTTTTCTACAAGGAAATGCATGCATATATAAATAAATGAAACACGTTTATTGCAACAACAAATTTATTATTTGAGATAAACCCCTTGAGATGCATCATCTCGTTTTCAAGTGGATCCTATCCCCCCAAAAATTATAAAAAGTTTATATATATATATATATATATATATATATAGTGCTGTCAAACGATTAATCGCATACAAAAAAGTTTTTGTTTGCATAATATATGTGTTCTGTGTATATTTATTATGTATATATAACTAGAAATACACATACATACAGTATATATTTTGAAAATATTTACATGTCTATATTTATATTCATATCATTTATATTATAAATACATATATTTAACATATAAACATAACATATTTTTTCTGAAATATATACATGCATGTGTGTGTATTTATATATGCATAATAAATATACACAGTACACACACATTATGCAAACAAAAACTTTTATTTTGGATGCGATTAATCGTTTGACAGCACTAAATTATTGTTATAATATTTGCATTATATTATATTTAGGTAAAATTCGAGCCTATCCAAGATATACTTACTTTATAAGTATAATAAATCTATATTAAATATAGCCTATATAATTTTCTCCTAAAACACAGCACGTTTCCAGGCGCGTGTGGGGCCGCAGTAAGTGGAGCGATGGATGTGTTGTGAAGGATGTGTAAAGTGGGAATATATTTGTTGTTCCAGTAACACTGGAGATATATTTATGATTATAAACATGAACTAAAATTGTAGCTGTAAGAAATTCACCATTCAATAACAAATAACATAACATACTGATAGAAAGTACAATATTATAAAATGCCAAAAGTGACTGAAATCAAGCAGAAATTTTCTAAAGTTGCACGTGTCTCAAAATTCTTTCACGTTTTCTTTGCTCACATTGTCTTACTCCATCATAATGCACTTTAGGAGCAGAAAAACACATTCAGACACACTGAACCGTCATTAAGAATTCATGAATTATTGATGTTTCAATGTGGGTCAAATGTGAGTTTCTCTGGACAACAGGAGGGTTTAGCACTGACACAACGACTCCTTCATATCGGTCTCAAACACAACAATGCTGGAAGTGACAATTTTGACTTCTTTTAAAATATTCTTTCAGTGGATTTGAGTGAATGTGTCATATAGCTGTCATTTTTGACACAAATTGTGCTTTGGAAAATTATAAATTTGACATTAAAAAAGTCATAATTGATCAAAATTATGAGATAAAAGTTGGAATTATGAGATATAAAGTCAGATTTCTGACAAAAAAATGTGAAATTATGAGATAAAATGTAAAAATTATGAGATATTAAGTCACAATTGACAAAGTTGAAACTGACAAAAAATTCTTAATTATGAAGTAAAAAGTCATAATCATGACATGTAATTTTTTTTTAAATTAATGCATTATTAAATGTTGTTTATATCTCATTAAGTTAAATTAAACTGAAATATTAAATTAATGCATCATTAAATAAAAATAAGTTCTGTTTTGTTCTATTTTCTACAAAATTGAACTAAAATAGAAAATAGAACAAAACAGAACTTATTTTTAAGTGTGTGCTAATAACAGTATTGGTATCAAATATTTCAGCTAAAACAGTATTAAAGGCCGTTAATGAACACTGAGTTTGTCTCAAATATAATGCAATTATTTAATCAGCCGACGCGAGTCAAAATGTCCAGTTTTCATGCCTCTGAATAAGCAGACAACCCATCACAACAGACACTTCAGGTCATTTTAGGACAACACTAACTTAGTGCTTAGTTGAGCAGGTCATGTGATCAGACACATTATAATGAGCCTGGATTATATGACAGTGATCCCGTCCTGTCCTAATATACACACGTCCACGTCCCCAGGACTGAGGGTCAATCAGAAACGACCCCTGTGTCACAGCAGGCCACTGAGATTAGATCATCTAAACACCTGCTGTTCAGTCACACATTTCCAGGCAAACAGATATTATTTGTCCGGTGAGCGGAGGGAACCCCAGGAGAAGGCTGGTGATGAAAGCACATCTATATTTATCAGCTCGTTCACCTCGCGGGCGTCTGATGGAGAGAATATGACCAGCTAAAGCTGACCAATGCATGACACAGCTGGGCTTCTCCTGAGACGAGTGTGTGTTTCTGAGCCTCAGGCTTGTGTAGCGTTTATGATTTCATCTCTTAACAAGTACAGCCTAAGGATGCTGACGATGTTGTGCGATTGAAACGGAAGGTAAGCACCCACGCCTGTGGGTTTTAAATCAAACCGCTAATTAGTTGAGTCATTACAATCTGGATGTACTGGTTTGCATCACAGTTTAGTCATGCACAAGAGCATTTATGAGCTGGTAAAGTTGAGGAATACAAAAAGAGTGTCAAACTTTTATGTGAAAAGTATGGAAGCCCACTTCTGCCACATAAGAAAAAAAACATGCTTTGGTAAATCATAATTCTGACATAAAATTATGCTATTGGCATCATTGACATAAATCGTAATTATGAGATAAAAAGCTGAAATTGTCAAAATCATGACAAACAGTAAATAAGTCATGATTATGACAAAGTTGAAACTGACGAAAAAAAGGTCAAATTATGAGATAAATTGAAATTATGAATGATCAATTCTAACTTTTTCTAATAGGCCTAAATACAATTTCAAAAACCTTTAGATTAACGGTCATAATCGACCTCTCTTTTCATTTTTTGTCATAATTTCTACTTTTTATACCGTAACTGACTTCTAATTTCACATTTTTGCCATAATTTTGACTGTCATAAGTGACATTCACTCTCAATCTTAATTTTTTTGTTGTTGCCATAATTCCTTTTTTTTTTAAATCTCTTATTGATAACTTAGTATCTTATAATTTAGATTTTTGTGTCATAATTAAGACTTCTCATTTTCATAATTCAGTCATAATTGACTTTCTATCTCAGTTGAATTTGTAAACATTTCTACTTTTTATATTTACTTTCTATGGCGTAACTGACCAACTAATTTTTTTTGTCATAATTTAGAATTTGTCATAACTGCCTTTCAATCTCAATAAGTATAATTTTTTTCACAATTCCTATTATTATCTCATATTGATGACGTAGTATCTCATAATTTCGACTTGTATCATAATTGTGATTTACCAAAGCGTGATATTTTTGATTTGTTCTTCTGTGGCAGAAATGGGCCTCCATAAGGAAATGTGACTGGTGTTTAGTGTGCAAAACTCACTTCAGTGAGTACCAGCACATCTTCCTGAATAAAACTCATGTCTCACTCCTCAGAAATCACAAAACAAATGAAGACCTGAGATGATATTCGAGGCTTTAAAATGAAGTCAGTGTTTGGACGACGTCTGGAATGTGGCAAATCCGATCTTGCCCACCGATGCGACGTGTTTGAGCTCATTCAGACGGCGTGTTTGACGGGAAACGAGTGTGTTATTGTCTGAGACGCAGTGTTTGAGTGTTTGTCTGCTCTAAACTGAGGTCAAGAGGCAGTGAAAGTGTTATGTAGGTCAAAACAAATCCCAGACATCAGGTGACGGTCAGAGACTTCCTGACGAGACTCTCACTCGCCCCCTGCTGGCCTGAGCAGCTCACTGCAGACTCAAATGCAGTACAAATAAATGAAATAAATACCGCAATTAGGTTAATCGATAGGGATGTTACAAAGTCAACACTCACAAAGATACATTTTTTGTTAATTCAATATATTAGAGTTGAGCAAGTCTACAAAAATCTCTACTATAACTATTCCTTAATCGGTTAAACCTAAAAAAATTGGGTGAAATATTAAAGAAATAAAACACTAACATCAGTTTGTCATGGACTGGTATTTTATTTACAAAAACATCGAGCATAAATGAAAAACGTCGCTCACTGTGATGTGACGTACAAACACAAGGGCGCTTCTACATGACAAACGCAGTTTTAAAGAGTAAGAAATGAAGGATGAGAAGGCAGGCGTCCCGCAGCTCACCGCAGGGCTAGAACTTGAACTCTTTGTATTTCTTCGCTCCAGAGCGCGTGTCCTGCGGCTGCGCCTTGCGCTTCTTTTGCTGCAAGGAAGACAGAAGAAAAATATTTCAGGAAACACTGGTAAAAACACACTAATCATTTACAAAGATGATACACAAAACACTTTAGTTTCTCAACAGACATTTCAACTGGCTTTACTAGAAAAGCTATTTTATTGCACCCCATTTAGTGCAGAAATTAATATGGTGATTTTAGAATTCTTATTTTTTATTTTATTATAGCATCCTCTCATTATATTTTATGATGGCATCTTTTGCAAAGCATTTCAAAAACATGTAGAGGTCATGTTTCGCTTAAATCAAAAGTTAGAACAATTTGGTGCGAAGACCAGAAATCCTATTTAGAATTATAGAATGTAGTGATTTATGGCAATTAAGCAATATTGTGATGACAAAAAGAAAAAGAATTATAAAAAGGTCTGATTACTTATGTACAAATATATATGTTTTAAGTAATAATAAAAAAACTATTATTAATTGTATAATTGTGTATTATAAAAATATATTTATAAATTGTGTATACAATTAATTGTGCCTATATGCTAAAATGAATTTTCATAATATAAAATATGTAATATGTATAAATATATTTGGAATATAAAATAAAATGAATAAAATTATACAAAAAAGTATACAAGTGAAATAAAAGGTACATCATGGCAGAATGATCATTCATTTAATTGGCTGATTTTGTTTATATGTCTTCACTTTGCAGATGCTTTTGTCCACAGCAACTAACAAATAAGGAACATCATAAGGAATGTCATAATTTATTTTAAGCTGCTTAATGAGAATGATCATGAACAAAGACAATGAGAATTATGAACAAAGCTCATAAGACATCCATTATGCAAAACAATAATGGAAATATGGAGGACAAAATGCAAATGGACCTTAAGAATAAGCTTAAATGAATGCACTGACCAAAGATATAACTTCCTGTTTCTTTGTTTTTGCCGAGATATATGATCAGAGAGTTTATGATTGGCTGATGCATTTTGGAACTCACCTTCTGTTTGGCGGCGTGCTCGGCCACCATGTCGCTGAAGTCCTCTTTCTCCACCTGCTGCTCTCTGACGTGCTCCTCGTACTTCTGCGTCATGGCCATGGGGTCGAGCTCCAGCTCCTCCGGTGCCAGAGCCACCTCCACCCCCTGAGAGTCTCCGCCCAGCCCTGAGACTCCGCCCACCTTACGGCTCGTCACCGTCTACATGAACCACACGATCAGAGAGGAAGCATGTAAACATGACAGACACACAAACACTTGTCCACTGGTTTCGACTGCACAAACACATCTGCAGTATAAACGGTATATAGTTGACATTTCCACCACCCAGCTGGTGCTCGTTTATCTCTCGCTGTCATTTTAAATGCAAATGAGCGCCATATGGATGGAGTGATTTGCATGTGATGGCTGTGAGAGATCCGATGGAGATGTGAAGTCAGCGCTCCTGCAAAGGTTATCCGCTATCTATCACTGAAATCAACCAGACACAGGGAACTCTGGGATACGAGGCGGATGCTGTCTGGCTGTGAGGTGAAATGATTACTATAAAACACACAAACCAATATGCATTTCTGCACCGGTTCATCTCAGGTTTATTAATGCATCTGGTTTTGTTTTTGAATATATAAATGGGAAGATGATGCATAACAGCTGGATATTGAAAGATTTCATGATTCGATTAAAGTCTGATTTGATATCGATTCGTTTAGATCTATATTTGTCAAGTTTTTGACTAATGCTGTAAACTATACAAGCAAGCATGTCAGGTGGTACATTGCTACAATATTAAGGGTTAATTTGCTATCTATTTATAGCTATAATTGACCCTCAGATAAAAAAAAGCATTTAAATGACATAAAATATAAATGCATTTATATTGCACGTAAAGCAGCTTTTATCTACTTTTAATGATATAATTACGTTTCTACTCAAATTCCTTATTTAAATATACATATAAATGTTGGCTGTCATAAAAATTATGTTTCATGTTTACAGACATTGAATGGCTTTTCTGAGGAAAACAATATTGTGACATTGTTTAGAAGCTGTTTTATTGACGTCATTATGCAGCTGAAACACTGATTGAGCGATTACGAAACATTAAGTTTTGTGAAGTTGTTTTGTTTCAACACCTTCAGATGTTCAATCATGTTTATTTCATGCAATAACTAGCAGTAAAGATGGAGATAATCGGTTCACATGCCACTTGAACCGGCGTGCTATAGCAATCTGTCATGCCACATTAAAGACTGTCAAAACCACATGTATTATTTGTATTTTGTGGTATAATCAACAGAATTTGAAAGCTGAGACTTTGTTTCAAATCAAAAGTATCAAAGCTTACTGCGATTATTGGATGGCAGGTGCTAAAAGTGGATAAAATGGGATTTGAAACTGGACTGGAACTGATATTGATTCATTAAATCCATCCCTAATGCATAACAAGTGCATTGTTTTAAATCAACTAAGATTTTTAATTTAAATGTATATGGATGTTAAAATGAAAGCATGTATAAAGAATTTATCAAACCAAAACTGATCTGAGAAGCTGAACAGCCCTATGTGACACACAGCCGTACCGTAGTCATGTCGTAGATGTGTGTGGATGCCATCATAGCGGCCCCGACCGGCCCCGTCCTCCTCTCCGGCAGCACCGTGAACAGCTGAGGCGTCTCGTTTCTGAAAACACACAGAAACACGAGTTACATAAGTAGTGATTTATCTTAAGTGTTCGAGGAAACGATGCTGATAGCTCACCAAACAGCACTCGCAGAGCTCAAACCTACAACCTGATGGTTAACAGCCCACATTTCTAACCGCTACAACACACATTAGGCACAAATGTCACTGGTTCTCACAATGTAGCTTCTGCAACACTAGAGGAATAATCAAGCCAGCATTGCAGTATGGGGCCTGTCAGAGCTCACACAGAGTGTAGAAACACAATGAGTCACAATGTACTGTTGGACTAATCAACCCTATAAAGCCTACTCTATCATACTTAATACATGAATTAAGGTCTCTAATGATCAAAAGTTTGCTGAAAAACCTGTCGCACAATCTGCTACATGCCTTCTGCGATCTGATTGATAGTTTAGACTATAAATCAAGTAAAAGGCCTTTTAGTATAAATGTAAAACTGTTCATCTTCAGCTCGTCCTTCACGATGTGAAATCTTTACCGATTTTCATAAAGTAAAGGCAAAAATAACTATATTGTTAGTAATATTTCAAGATGAACACTTATTGGACTCAATCAACTTAGGTTTGCTTGATTATCTTTTTAGTATCAAATATGATCTTCAGGATCATCATCATTTTATTGCATTGCATAATGTGTTTTGAAACCACAGCTTTGTTTATAAAACTAAGCATTAATATCACTTTACTAAAAGACATATTATTGAAGATATAGGGTGACTACTAATATTTATATCATTTTATGTCAGTAGTCTGTTATACTGCTATAAAGATATTGATTTATATTACATGATATCAGACTTTCATTTAACTTTTTGGCCATTTAAATACCAGCATCTGCACCAGATTACATATTTTTTGCTTAGCCTGATCCTCTTAAAAAATAAATAAATAAAAATGTGGTGTTTTTCCCTCCAAATAGGAGCTCCATATTCTCAATATATCACTGTATGAGCCATAAAGGCCTGATGTAGCAAACATGATATATATATACATATACACATATATATATATATATATATATATATATATATATATATATATATATATATATTGGTGGTGGTTGAGGAGAGACCCCCCACTTGATTGTAAAGCGCTTTGGGTGTATGGCAATACACGATAAAAGCATCCATCCATCCATCCATCCATCCATCCATACATATATCCATACATGCATGTAAACTTTTACATTTTGTTTAAAAGTAAAAAATAAATAAATCATGAGCAGATGATTTTAAGTGAATAGAGCCTTAAATTTAGTTATGCTCCTCACAAACTCGTATTTGCTCAGACACTCACCCGTCCATGGCCTCTTCGATCTTCTTCTTCCTGAGCTCAATGAGCTCTGGAGTCTCCATGCCGGCAGGAACAGAGGAGAAGCCGCCCGGAGTGATCAACCCACTGTCAAAACAACGAGAGAGAACAGACATCTGTGAGCCCTCATGTCTCAAACACACATGAGCCAATCAGAGACGGACACAGTCGGAGACCCGGAGATGAACAGCACCTGTCTGCTGGTGTGAAGAAGCCCGTTTCATCTGGTTTCTCCTCGTCGCTCTCCTCCTCCTCCTCTTCCTCAGATGACTCTTCATCAGACGCCTCCAGCTCGCCCCACGTGGCTCGATCAACTTCCTCCTCCTCTGCTTTGGCCTGTCAACATTATCAGGCAAACCAAACAACAGAATCAAACACTGCAGGAATAAGAAGTGTGTGACGAGGTAATATAAATAGGAAATTTGCAGTTCTACAATTAGATCTCCTCACAATGAATGATCTCCTCACAATACACTTAATGAAAATGTAATATCCCCCCCTCCCAGAACACCAGTTTAGTAAAAGCAATAAATTTGCTTCTCAGAGGTTGCAGTATCTAGTATTTAAATATGACTGTATATTCAGGATGTGATTTGGTAGATTGCTCACAAGGAAGTCTATGGTGTTGGTTCCGAACACGTCTCCGTACAGCGGTCTGCCCGTCTCGTCCACAGGAGGTTTACCCCAACCGCCCGCATGATACCCAAACGAACAGCCCTGAAAGAGAGAGACACACATAATTACCAAGATATCCCTGCTTTACATGAGTACTACACTAATGAGCTTTACACTGAAGAACAGTTTTAGTGAATAGAGTCTTGTTAAAGTCAGATCCTCTAATGGAGACTGATGCACTTTTGTTAGATCATTAGCTTGGTGTTACACGTTACTTTATACCTGATTACAGACAAAAGTCTCTTCCTTGAAAAAGTTCAGCGCATCACTGCTGGAAGTATTAATTGTGAAAAATTCTAATTGCATATTGCAGGCAAACTACATGGTTTGTCACTTTGACTAATGAACTTTAAAATGATCATTTTATTGAGATCACACTCACAAAGAATAATTTCTAGCTAAAGAAATGCTCAAATAAACATACACAATATTAATGTTAAAAAGTAATATTAAAAAATTATTTGAATACATATTAACTTTCTAAAAATTGCTAAAAAAGTAAATGCATAAAAAAATATATACTATATAAATCACACAATTTCAAAATCTAAAACTAAGCAAATCGTAAACACTCATATACACACACACACACACACACACACACACACAGTACAGTAGGCCTACATAATATTACCTTCTAATAAAATGTATTATAGTGCAGAAAATGCATCAACTTAAGAAACATCTCTCTGATTTAAACTATTCTGGCAACCTGGAAATCTTGCAACTACAACCATGAAAGTTTGTGGAGGCTTGTTACCAATGCAACATAACGCAAATGCTGTTTTCAGGATAAACAGTGGGCAAATATTGCAGACGATTATGCTTAATAAATTGAGAGAAGCAGAAATTGTGGTCATAAAATGATTCATCATACACACACGCAATCTATGTACTTTATAAAATAAAATGCACAAAAACGTAAATTAAATTGAAGTTAGTTTTCCAATGATAAGAGCAATCATGCGAAGTGTTGCTTATAAGTGTAGAATTTCTCAACACTTTTTTCTCTCCGTGTTTGAGTGTGTGTCTGACCTCAGGGATGGGGGCGTTGAGGCCGGGGATCTTCAGGTTCGGATATGAGGGTGGAGGTCCGTATCTCTGCATGGCGATCAGCCACGGCGGAGGAACTTTATGAGAGTTCTGCGGAGACAAAACACAGCTAAAATTACACAAAGAATTACATAAGTGTCTGAACAGCTCCCCTGCACTTTCACAGAACAAAACAACAGTTGCTTTGTGCAAAAAGGAAATGCTTTGTTGTGTAAAGCAGAGCAGGATGAAGCACTCACAGGTCCTGTGGGCATCCCGAGAGCGATTCTCAGCTCACCGGACAGATCGCCTGGTTTTTTCTCCTTCAGCCGCGTCTCGAACTCTTTACCCTGACACACAACCACCAGACGAGAGTTACTTATGCTCCAGTGTCATCATAACTGACATAAACATCAGGTAACGCAAGCGCACCTCATAATACAGGTCCCCGTGTATCGTGAGCTTCGGTTTGATTTGCCATTTGAAGAAGGCGTCGTGCAGCTTCTGGTAGTCGATGTCGATCTTCCCCATCTTGGGCCGAACTTTCTCCCTCATTTTGGTCTTCATGGTTTTGGCGTCTTCCTACAGGAATACAGAGACGTCAGTGAAACTGACAGCAGCGGGAAATACATCAACCCAGAACGTTAATGATTAAATTAACCCGATTCACAATATTAAAAACGTCACTCAAGCGCGGTCTCATATGAAAACGGCATAAGAACATGAGCGCTGAACCACAGAAATGATCTCACACCAGAGTCAGCGCTGAAGGCCTCATGAGCTCATGCATCACATCTACAGACAGAAGCCAAACACTGAGCTGCTTCCCGCAAGTGTGAATTTCATTAATGTCTGCAAACACATTTTTTTAAACAAACTATATTGTTTAATAGAGGAAAAGTCGTGCACACTGTTGTTTTATGACCTTGCTCAGGAACAGAATGTGCCAAGAGTAACATAACTGTATGAATAAGTATCAGAAATGCATATAAAATTATATTATGCCCTAAATATGCATATATTTTTTTTAATTTTTGAAAGACGTCTCTTCTGCTCACCAATGCTGCATTTTTTTTAATCAAAGATACAGTAAAAGTATTGAAAAATGTGATTACAATTTAAAATACTAATTTTTTCTATCTGAATTTATTTTAAAATATTATTTATTCCTGTGATCAAAGCTGAATTTTCAGCATCATTACTGCAGTCTTCAGTGTCACATGATCCTTCAGAAATCATTCTAATATGCTGCTCGAGAAACATTTTTGATTATTATCAATGTTGAAAACAGTAGTGCTGCTACATATTTTTGTTAGTTTTTGTAAATGAACCCAGATCGCACCTTTTCCTGCAGGGCTTCTCTCATCTCCTGGATGCCGGTTCTCTTGATGAACTCGGGCAGCTCGAACGGAGGTTTCTCTATGCCTCTCTTGCCCTGCAGGTACTTCCTCTTGAAGCACCAGTGGCGTGGCACAGGCACCGTGTTCCTGGTGGCCTTCAGGTGAACCAGCAGCTTGGGCTCCTGCGCCGTCACATCGTGCATCTCCACCACATCAGGACGAGCAACAAGCTGACAAACAGAGGAGCATAAACATTATGAAGCGCGATCATTCAACTTTACCTGACATTAGTCCTGAAAATAGTAATTGTTTCCACACTGAAACGACTTGAACATGTTATTTGAATGCCAAGTAAAATTCTTAAATGTAATTATGATGAAGAGGGCTGATAGTTACGCATTTCATATTAAAGGATTAGATCACCCAAAATTTGCTGAAAATGTACTTTAGTGTTTGTTTCTGCATCAGAACAGATTTGGAGAAATGTAGCATTGCATCACTTGCTCTGCAATGTATCCTCTGCAGTGAATGGGTGCCGTCAGAATGAGAGTCCAAACAGCTGATAAAAACCATCACAATAATCCACACCACCAGTTCATCAATTTACATCTTGAGAAGTAAAAAAGCTGAGTGTTTGTAAGAAACAAATCCATCTTTAAGACATATGAACTTTAACTGTAACTTCTGACCAAAATATCCATAACATAAGTCCATAATGCATTATAATGGCCTGTTTTCCTCTCGCATCAAAAACAACCCACAATTGTTTAGAGCGGTTGTGGCTTGTAAACAGTGCTTGATCTGTGCAGATTTCTCTTCTGATTCAGACGAGATGACTTTCACTGGAAGAAGCGTTATTATGGATTATGGACTCAACGGAAGCAACAGATTGAAATAAAATAAAATCTTAATGATGGATTTGTTTCTTACAAACATGCAGCTTTTCATTTCACAACACATTAAATGATGGACTGGAGTGGTGTGGATTATTGTGATGTTTTTATTAGCTTGTTTGGAGTCTCATTCTGACGGCACCCATTCACTGCAGAGGATCCACTGGTAAGCAAGTGATGTAATGCTAAATGTCTCCAAATCTGTTTCTATGAAGAAAAACTCTATATCTTGAATGACCCGAGCAAATTATCTTTCAACTATTCCTTTAAGCACATTTACAGTTAAAAGATTTTTAAAATGACCCTGTTTTTCCTCATCATTTAATATACATTTTAATCTAAAGGTACTGAACTCAGAGGTGGTTTTAGGAGGAATTTTGATAAAATGAAGAGAAAATAAACAGAAAAGGCACATTTGTTACCTGTTTGAGCTCTGCCACCGTCAGCCTGTTCATCCTCCTCAGTTTCTTTTTGGACAACTTGGGCATGTCCCTTTTGGTTTCCTGTCAAACAGGAAATGGACGGGGGTTAGACAGGAATATCATCAGGAAAACACAAGATCTGGAAGTGGCCTTCAATTCACCTCGTCACTGTCATCGCTGTCTTTCCTCTCCAGCTCGAACCCCTTCTTCTTAAATGAAAGGATTTCTGGCTTTTCAGGCTTCTCTGGCTCCTTTTCCTTCTCCTTTTTCACATCATCTGTCAGCTGTGATAGAAAGCCAATGAGTACCACATCCATCAAAATATGAGAGTTATTTTCAGTCTTTAAAATATCGGTCTAGGTGAATGAAGCAGGATGGATGTCAAACTGTGATGGATGAGTATGAATTATGCAGCAGATTATAAAGTTCTAAATGAAACCCCAAACAAACTTCATTCTTTATACTTTCTCATATCAAACAAAATTTTGCAGTTTAGTTTCAAAAAAGATTCTTTTTGGAGTTTAGGAAATGTTGCACTCTGAAAGTTACAGTACTCATATCAAAACATCAATAAATGTAGCATTTTCTGACCGTGAATGCCTCAAAGATCCTCTTGAAGATGACGTAGTTTGGGTCATAGATCGCAGGCTCCTCCGTCACATACTCAATCTCCACCTCGGGCTCCTTGTCACGGCTCTCCTCTTTCTTTTTCTCCTCCTCCAGCTGCTCCTTCTCCTGCTGCCTCTTCTTTTTGTTCTTCTTCTTCCTGTTCCTGCGCTTGCGGTTTTTCTGTAAGTAACCGAGGAGAGATTCAGTAAGAGTTTGCAGAACAGCAAGTTAGGTTAATGAGAGCCTTACAAATGCTGCTAAAAAAATGTGAGGACACCTACATCTTTTTTAGAAAGACCACTTTCATCATCCTCATCAGAGTATCCACGGGCGGAAGAATTATTCATATCCATCTCGCCGGTCTCATCGTCATCTTCCTCTGTGGATAAAACCAGCAACAGAAATTATTATTGCTACATTGTTTGAATGCAAGCACTCTTTCTGTAACAAAAGACAATTCATGTTTTGATACAAAAGACAAACAAAAAAAAACCCAGCTAAATTACAAAACTTCTCTAGAAAGCTCAAATGTCAGGCAAATTTTCAATAAATAGTGCAAGAGTTCATATAATGACTTGTTTTAAAACAGATAAGACAAAGTTAGACATATGCATTAGTCATTAAATTTGCTCAAGCTAAAAAAAAACTACTTGATTATGACCAGCACTAATTTTCACTATGATTTCATTAATTCTCACACCCTCAGCTTACAAACTGTCTCAAAAGTAAACTCAGTGTTTCTCCCACTGATAATTAGACTAGATGTGCTCAAGTGCTCTCATCTCATAAATATGATCATTATTGACATTAAGGCGGCGTTTAAGCATGAAATAAACCCTGTGGATTGGCAGTCATAGTGACCTGTAGGGGCGATGCTGAGCTGCTCCTGCCTCATTTCCTTCAGCTGCAGGATCTTCTCCAGAGCCTGAGGAATCTTCGGCCCGATGCCAACATCTTCACCCTGCCACGACTGAACACCAATCAAACACAAGTCAAGATTAGTAAAGAGACCGAGTTCATATGTCAAACCGATCATGCATTGAGGCTCTCAGGGTCTCGCACCTCTCTGGTGTCTTCTCCCGGAGGGGGCGGGACTTTCTGTCGTTGATTGGCAGATTGGAGCACCACAGAAACCCCTGGAGGGGCGGGGCCACTCGGAGTCCCAACTACAGCAGGACAGAAATCATGTTTAAAGTAAAACACCCTTATCAGTAACAGAATTGCAGGCTGCAGTCATCTCAATCTAGTCTGGTTGGCGAAAGGCAAGACAGATAAGGTTAGTTGGGTAAAAAAAAATAAAAAAAATTATTAACCATACTCCCTATGTTGATGGAATACATTGCAAACCTTTTTTTAGTGTTACAAGTTTTCTGAAATGTTATGTTTAAATATAAAAATGAGGCATTCTGTAAGTAAATATGCACTCAGTTGCATACATTTCCAGAAAATAAATCTGATCATTCATTTTGAGAAAACCTTTAAAAGAAAAACAAAAATCTACAGGCAGTGTACTAAAATATAAACTAAAATGTGTATTTTTAATGTTTTCTTTCCACTAGTCTGAAACAACACGTTATGAAATGCCAAATATGTCCAAAATCTCAAAATAACCAGTGCATAAAAAAAAAAAAAGTGTTTGCCTATTATATATTCTTGGAAAAATAAAAACAAAGGGCATCCAATCAGCATTATATCATATAAGGTTGGCATAATTCGATGTCGTCAATGCATAAATTCAGAGCTGTTAAAGAAATCATCCTGGTGAATCAGTGTTTAGCCATATTTCTGCAGTATGAAGGCTGAGGGGTGCTGACCTCTGAGAGGCGGGATGGGGGGCAGGAGGTTGGGTCGTGGTCCCAGTTCAGGTCCTCTGGTGCCTGGTGGCGCCCCCTGCTGAATTTTAGCTAGTTCCTGCTGCCTCTCATGTTCCAGAAGAACAGCAGCCTGAGAGACAGACAAACATTCACTGTAAGACCATCAAACTTTGTTTCAGAATAATTCATGTCAATTCACACCAAGAAAAATCTATAAGTGATACCACAGGTTTTTTTTGTACAAACTTAACATGCACAATCTACATCACAGAATACACATCAAACATTTAGAATAACGTTCAAAAGGTCGGGATCTGTAAGATGTTTCTGTCTTAAGCTCAACGTTTATTTTATATAAAATACAGTAAAAACAGCAATACTGTGAAATATTACAAATCAGAACTTTTTTCCTGTGTGAATATATTTTACAATGTAATTTATTCCTGTGATGTAAAACTGAATTTTCAGCATTATTACTTCAGTCTTCAGTGTCACATGAACCTTCAGAAATCATTCTAATATACTGATTTGAAACATTTATTATTATCAATGTTGAAAACATTTGTGCTGTTCAATAGTTTTGTGAAAATTGTGATACATTTTTATCAGGATTCTTTGATGAATAGAAACACATTGTAATAATATTGTAATGTCTTATGTCACTTTCGATCAATTTAATGTGTCCTTGCTGAATAAAACTACTAATTTATTTTAAATAATCATACTGACCCCAAAAGTTTGAGCAGTAATGCATAACAAATAATTCACAATCATACAGCTGAAATTGCTTGTGCGATATGACAAATCCTTCTGAATTTAGCAGCACGGTTGAAAACATCCATAAGAATAAGTATTTTCTCACCCGTTTCTGCTGCTCTAGGAGTTCCTGCTCCTTCATGTGCTCATCCATCACACGCGAATCACCCTAAACACACATACAGCTGTAAACAACAGCCTGTGACCCAAGTAACACCTTCATTTCAATAAACTCCTAATTGTGGTTCACCATTTAACCCGTTTAGCATTGCTTTTTAGTTCTAAACTTAAAAAAATGCTTCCTATTTTGAAGCTAAACATGTGAGTGTTTGCGTTGATTGATAATGAAAAAGATGCAATCATGCATATCTTTAATCGGTCATGCTCAGAATGTACTGCAAAAATGAATAGGACTGTTTGATAGTAGTTACTGAGCAACAGAAGTGGAACTTGACAGTAAAGTCTTGCATCACAGTGAAATGTAAGGTCTCACACACAGAGCTGTGTCTCTCACCTGCGCCGCTCTGTCGCCGTGCTGCATCATGCCAGGGGGCTCCATGCCCATGTGGATGGGTGGAGGGCCGCCCATCATGTTCATGGCCTGCATCATGTTCATGCCTGGCGGCAGGGGCATAGAGGGCATCGGGGGCATGGGCGGCAGACCTGGCATCTGAGAGACACACAACACGCTCCGGTTCTCAAACACAGAGATACTTGCCTTTGCAAACAAACAACTAATTGAAACACAAAGACAGAGAGGGAACAAACAAAACATGGCAGTACCGTAGTAGTCATGATGACCTTGTCATCTCCTCCTTGCATGTTCGGCTTAGTTACGATCATCCCAGACTGCAGATGAAATAAATGTTATGCTCAGACAAAGAAATCCATCTTATGAGCAGATTTGCAGTTAAAAAGCCTGCATAACTTACCTGTGCAAAAGATTTCAGTCTGTCTATGAGCTCCTCTCTGGGACCTGAAGAACAGAAAACACAACTATATGTGACCCTGGAGCACAAAAGCAGTCATAAGTAGCACAGGTATATTTGTAGCAATAGCCAACAATACATTGTATGGGTCAAAATGATCTTTTATGCCAAAAATCATTAGGATATTAAGTAAAGATTAAGTTCCATTAAGATATTTTGTAAATGTCCTATTGTAAATATATCAAAACTTCATTTCTGATTAGTAATATGCATTGCTAAGAACTTCATTTGGTCAACTTTAAAGGCGATTTTCCCAACATTTTAATTTTTTGCACCCTCAGATCCCAGATTATCAAATAGTTGTATCTCAGCCAAATATTATCCTATCATAACAAACCATTCAATGGAAGCTTATTTATTTATTTATAAATCTCAATTTAGTTTTTCTCAGTTTTGTGGTCCAGGGTCACATATTGTAAACAACACTGGACTGAATTAATCATGTTTTTAAACAAGTATTATGTGTGGTGTGCGAGTAAAAGCGCTGTATTTAAATCATAGTTTTCAGTTTTATAACACAAACATTCACACTGCGCTCACGAGCGACTTCAGTTAAGCTTAGCTTATGTTATTCACAGTCATACGAGTTTTAATCACCCGAGTAAATGCAAATACAGCTTCCCATAAGACATATTTACATGTGCGACACACTTTAGCGCGAAGTTTAGTGCAGTAAAGGCCTGAGCAGCAGACAGGGACATAACAGGCTAACGCTAGCTAGCGAGAGAAAGACTGAGACTATCTCCGCCACAGAGCTCGCATACAAACGCGTTCATCTCACCCATGTTAGGTGCTCCAAACTCGGCCAGTTTGGCCTGCAGCTCGCCGTGACTCCATGTGTTAATATCTGTATTTGAATCAGCGCCCGGCGGCCCGTTGCTAGCCATGATGAAGCTCTACGGAACAAACGCGTTCAGGCGCAAGGGATCACGGGAACGCCACGCACTGCCTCATGGGGCTTGTTGTTCATTACGTCGCGCGGTGTGCAAATAACGAGCGATCTTAGTACTTTAACAAATAATCACTGAAATAAAGTGTTTAATCTTAAAATATGGTACGGCAAACTACACAATAAACGTTTTATTTTACACGTCAGCATTTTTTGGGTACTTAATACTTAAAAATGCGACGCTAAATTGACTGAACAGTGTTATTTGAACATCATTGAAATAGCAAACCGTTTTTGTTCCCATAAAGTTCTGGAAAGGTTAGTTTTGGGTTAAAAAATGAAAAATATAAAAAATAATCATTAGGGTCATAAAGAAAAAAAAGAAGGTTCTGGGAAGGTTCTACACTAAACGTTTCCCAAACCCAAAAATAACCAATCGGGAAATATATGGAAACGTTAAAGGGGGGGTACAATGCTGTTTCGTGCATTCAGAGTTGTTTACACTGTTAAAGAGTTGGATTCTCATGCTAAGCATGGACAAAGCTTAAAAAAAAAAAAAAAAGACTTATAACAGAGTATTTCTGTGCCAAAAATCTCACTTCCGGGTTCGTACAAGTTTCAGTTTTTTTCGATCATTGTTCTTGATGACGTAAACGACGGTGGAACTCCTTATATGGGCATTTCTCCCGGAAGAACGCGCCCGTGCACGCATTGACCCGAGTGACGCCCGTTTCACACCGCAAGCGTGAGCGGCGCAGAAGCGTTGCGTATGCAGAGCGTGAGCAGTGCGCGCCCATTGTGCTTTCATACTGGCAGCTCGCGCGCAGCTGAACCTCGGCTTGTAGGCTAGTACAATACAGATGAGTATCATCATTTCTGTCATATTTTCCAGCGTTCTCCTCCGAACATTGTGTCTGTGTGCCATGTGCTTTGGTGTATGCAGGGCCGTAGCTAGAGGATTGGGGGCCCCCTGAAAAAATATTGATGTGGGCCCCCCACACACACATATCATACAGGTATACTGTACAATATACAAGCATGGAACCAAATTGCATACTTTTTTTGTGGTTTTCATAATTTCTCAGTTATACAACTAATAAAATATTAGAATTATTCACAGAACATGGGCCTATATAGTATAATTCCTGGATTTTGTGGGGCCCCCTGGGTGGTGGGGGCCCCTAGAATTATCACCACCTTTCACCCCACTAGCAACGGCCCTGGGTGTATGATATGGCCAGCATACTCTGTGATGCGACCGAGTCCCCCTGCCCTCTGTCCCACACAGCATATATTAAATAACATATATTATATATAGGTAGTTTACACGATAAACTTGAGGCAAGTTTTCAAGATGTGTATACGAAAAAATTGCCGACCCTTCTCACATTTTGTATGAGGAATATTAATTTTTGCCATCTAACAGAAGACTTAGAGTTGCATATGCTAGATTGAATTGGCTATGTCACGTAAATCTTTTGTGTATCAGTCTGTAAAATTAATAAATCAGAATTGGGGGTTCAAATAGGCCTCTGGGCTCTGGAAAATAGAAAAAACTCCCTATTCTAATGCACTGTTAGCCGTATGTTTATTATACTGTTGTTGTTTTTCTGTATTAAGGTGCATCTATTGTATTGTTTGTTTAGTAATTATTGATGTGAGACACGCTGTCGTGAGATCCAAGACATATTTTAGAACGAATTCCAACAATAAAGTGTAATTGGATTGAATAATTGAATTGAAAAAGTAATATTAAAACTAACAAATCCTCTAGTTTTATTATTTAACAGACCTTTGAAGTTTGGGCAAAAACTGGTGGAAGTGGTGTTTTCGTGCATTTTTTTTCATATGGTGATTGTGAAACACGAAACGCATCACTTACATGATTTTGTGGTCAAATTTGTTATTTTTAATGTTAATCGGGCCAATTTTTATCAAGAACAATGCACTGTGACTTTAATTCAGCGTAAGCGGCTCAGCAAAAATAGACTCGGCGCCGAAACGATCGCGGCACTGCCGCTCCGGCTCTGCTCCTGCTACGCGCTGCCGCGCCGCCCCTGCGTGCTGTGTGAACGCTCTCATCCGTTAACATGGGCGCCGAAAAAAATACGCGCTGCTTACGCCTGCAGTGTGAAACCGGCGTGAGAGCGAGAGCGCGCCCATCAACGCCCTTCAATCGGCAGGCTGGCAGCACGGGACTCGCTCGGGAAGAATGTCTCTAAAGAAGTGTGTTTTTGGTTGTGAGGGAAAGATAAACTTGTTCAGCTTCCCAAAACAACCCACCGTTACGTGAACAGTGGATATAGTTTGTTTTTCCGGGGCAGCAATGGAGTTTCTCAAGTGTGTTTTGTTGACGAACGTTTTATAAACAAGGCCCAGTTCGACGCTGGATTTGCACATCGTTTAATACTGAAAGATGGAGCAGTCCCAGCTATAAAAGATCCCGGTCATGATTCAGAACTGCAGATGGTGAGTGAAACGGCATCAAATGTCTGTTTTGTTGGCGATCGCGCAAGTGCTCGTCACTCTTTAGCTCCGCCCACACGGCACGCCTCCAGGAGCTCGGCTTTTTTCGGAGAGAATCGTAAATCTGTATCTTTCTTTTATAAATATGATAAAACTAAAGACTTTTTGGAGATATGAAGGATGCAGTACTACTCTATAGGTACTCAAGGTTAACATGAGATTGGGTGAAACTGTGTGCGTTAGGTCCCCTTTAAGGGAACGTTCTGCGTTTGCTCGATTATTAGTTTCTTTGGTTTTATTTTCTAGATTTTCCGTTTTCGTTTTGATTTTATTTAAAGTTTTAGTAATTTTGTTGTGTGATTTTATCATTTGTATTAGTTTTTCATATGTACATATGTTTTTTATAATACATATTTTATAAATAATTTTTATTATTAGGCTATCAGTTTTAGCTTTAATTTGGTACATCAAGGTAAACTGAATTAAACTGAAAAAAGTTTCCTTGGTAACTAGCTGAAGTAATTATTTTATGTAGCCTATCTAAATTTATATATCTTAATTATTTAACGTTTAACCATGAAACGTGCATTTGTATTATGATTAAGATAAATATTTGTCTTGCCTGGACAAATGGTTTTATTATGGGATGCGTTTGCCATGTTCTTCCTCAAGGTGGCGGCCTTTCTAACAACAGCTCCTTATATACCATGTGCCTTATGCCACTTTATCTATTTATTATTATTATTCTTTTTTTTCTACATGTCCTTATTTGTAATAGTTGCATTTGTGTATGTATGGGTGTGTATGTATATATCTGTATATGTATATGTATATATATATTTGATTTGTATTATCTGTATTTTTGCGTTCTACTGTTAGTGTTTAGTGTTATCTGTATGCACCAGGGAGTAAGAGTAACACAATTTCAATTCTCTGTATGTATGCACGGTACATGTGGCAGAATTGACAATAAAGCAGACTTTGACTTTTGACTGATATCATGGGGAAACTGTGTGAAAAAAATCTTATAGTTATCTTATAGTTTATGCATTGTTTATTCATTTTACATTGTTTAAACTAATATTATATTTATATTAAAATATAATATTATATTTACATTATATTTTCATCCTTGTTTCTTGTTTTATGTTGTGCTGTTTGCTTAGCGTTTTCGTTGTGTCGCGTCGCGTCGCGTCGAACGCGTAACCGCGCTCTGTGATTGGTCCACTGGATGCTACATCGCTTCCATCCCCAGCTCCGAGACGCGTCGCGTTTACACGCATTGCGCAGACGCGCCCCGATCCGCTGCTGGCGGAGTGAAATCAGCAGCAAGACGTTAAACTACATGAACTCCAGATGTTCGGAGGAGCGAACAATAGTCAAAACCTCTGGATTATATAATCTTTGCTCATACTCGGAAGTGCACTGCAAATCAAGACACGAGGTGAGTCTGAACGCTTTGCACTTCTCTGCATCCGTGTGAACGGGACACTTTGTTTCACTTTTCTACTTTAACTCCTGTGTTGTTGATAACAAATACGTTTCACATAATGTATGTATTATAGAATAACTGTTCATCAGGCAAAAGTCTTTACATCTTTTAGAGTTTAAAGCGTCAAAAGGTGTGTGAACTTTATTTCCTTGTTTTGCAGTTTTTTTAAGACTGCCTTTAATCTGGCCATTATTAGCTCTCATATTGTTTGCATGCATGCATTGCTGTTATGAACGGGTAAATCATCCAGTAACGTGTTTAATGTGTGTGAATGCATGTAGATGAATCCGTTTCTACGAGCTGATACTCTTTGTTTACATCTAGATTGAATTCACATTGACTTCTCCATAGCATCTGAATAGTTTGAGGCTGAATGCATGCATGCATGCTATTAAAAGCCGTTTAAACACACACACACACAGCTGTTGTGGTCAGGGTGGGTTTACAGCATGGCACAGGAAGTGATGAAAGCAAGGGCTGTTTCATTATATCTGATCTAAACACCCAGGCCGCTTTGGTAGCACCCAGGAAAAACATGCAGTGTTACTTCAGCTTAATATTTTAGATGCCACAGACTCAAATATGATCATCCTTACGAGAGGAACCACCAGCCTACAATTTAAAAAGCATCTTTAGTTTTTTTTTTTTTTTTAAATACCAAATTTATATTGTGAAACATTAATGTTTTAAATATGTCTAAAATATTTTATTGATAAGAATTTTGTTACATTATTATAATACTGTATTGGTAAGTTTATTATTTTTAATTATTTACTCATTTATGACTGAATTGATTAAAATAAACAGAAAAATATCAAATTAAATATATATTTTAACCTACTTTTTTAACTATTTATTTTTACATTTTGTTTCCACTGACCCCCCTAGTGGCGCCCAGTCTGAAAACCCCTGGACTAAGACATTGAACCCTTCGGTTTTACATTTATGCATTTAGCAGACACTTTTATCCAAAGCGACTTACAGTGCATTCTGGCTATACATGTTTTATCAGTATGTGTGTTCCCTGGGAATCGAACCCACAACCTGTTGCGCTGCTAACGCAATGCTCTACCACTGAGCCACAGGAACACATACAAAGCAATACAAAATACAAATCACACAGAACGTAACCTGAGACTGAAGTGTTGTTCTGCCACTGTTGACATGTGATCATATCACAGCAGAGACTAAAGCAGCATTTCTCTGGGTGTAAGCATCTCGGTTTACATTAGGAAGAGTGGACATGTGCCATGGCTTGCAGGAATCAAACCGCAGAGGAAAGAATGTCATTGTATGTATATAACAGTGAGAAGTGCAGTGGTTGTTGGGTGTTCTCTGAGTGACAGTCAGCCACGCCCAGAAATACAGCAAAATCCTACCTGTAGGCTACAGTGACCTGAGCTCACCAAAAACCTCTGAAAGAGTACAGAGTCAGTATATATCAGTGCTGTCAAATGATTAATCATTTGACAGCACTAATATACAGGTGCTGGTCATATAATTATCATCAAAAAGTTGATTTATTTCACTAATTCCATTCAAAAAGTGAAACTTGTATAATGTATACATTCATTCCACACAGACTGATATATTTCAAGTGTTTATTTCTTTTAATTTTGATGATTATAAGTGACAACTAATGAAAACCCCAAATTCAGTATCTCAGAAAATTAGAATATTGTGAAAAGGTTCAATATTGAAGACACCTGGTGCCACACTCTAATCAGCTAATTAACTCAAAACACCTGCAAAGGCCTTTAAATGGTCTCTCAGTCTAGTTCTGTAGGCTACACAATCATGGGGAAGACTGCTGACTTGACAGTTGTCCAAAAGACGACCATTGACACCTTGCACAAGGAGGGCAAGACACAAAAGGTCATTGCAAACACAGAGCTCTGTGTCCAAGCACATTAATAGAGAGGCGAAGGGAAGGAAAAGATGTGGTTGAAAAAAGTGTACAAGCAATAGGGATAACCGCACCCTGGAGAGGATTGTGAAACAAAACCCATTCAAAAATGTGGGGGAGATTCACAAAGAGTGGACTGCAGCTGGAGTCAGTGCTTCAAGAACCACTACGCACAGACGTATGCAAGACATGGGTTTCAGCTGTCGCATTCCTTGTGTCAAGCCACTCTTGAACAACAGACAGCGTCAGAAGCGTCTCGCCTGGGCTAAAGACAAAAAGGACTGGACTGCTGCTGAGTGGTCCAAAGTTATGTTCTCTGATGAAAGTAAATTTTGCATTTCCTTTGGAAATCAGGGTCCCAGAGTCTGGAGGAAGAGAGGAGAGGCACAGAATCCACGTTGCTTGAGGTCCAGTGTAAAGTTTCCACAGTCAGTGATGGTTTGGGGTGCCATGTCATCTGCTGGTGTTGGTCCACTGTGTTTTCTGAGGTCCAAGGTCAACACAGCCGTATACCAGGAAGTTTTAGAGCACTTCATGCTTCCTGCTGCTGACCAACTTTATGGAGATGCAGATTTCATTTTCCAACAGGACTTGGCACCTGCACACAGTGCCAAAGCTACCAGTACCTGGTTTAAGGACCATGGTATCCCTGTTCTTAATTGGCCAGCAAACTCGCCTGACCTTAACCCCATAGAAAATCTATGGGGTATTGTGAAGAGGAAGATGCGATATGCCAGACCCAACAATGCAGAAGAGCTGAAGGCCACTATCAGAGCAACCTGGGCTCTCATAACACCTGAGCAGTGCCACAGACTGATCGACTCCATGCCACGCCGCATTGCTGCAGTAATTCAGGCAAAAGGAGCCCCAACTAAGTATTGAGTGCTGTACATGCTCATACTTTTCATGTTCATACTTTTCAGCTGGCCAAGATTTCTAAAAATCCTTTCTTTGTATTGGTCTTAAGTAATATTCTAATTTTCTGAGATACTGAATTTGGGTTTTTTATTAGTTGTCACTTATAATCATCAAAATTAAAAGAAATAAACACTTGAAATATATCAGTCTGTGTGGAATGAATGTATACATTATACAAGTTTCACTTTTTGAATGGAATTAGTGAAATAAATCAACTTTTTGATGATATTCTAATTATATGACCAGCACCTGTATATTAGTGCTGTCAAATGATTAATCATTTGACATTAATATATTTTTATATATTAAATATATTTATTTATAATAGAAATTATATAAATATAGACATGCACATATTTTCAAAATATATACTGTATATGTGTGTGTATTTATATATACACAATAAATATACACAGAACACATTATGCAAACAAAAACTTTTATTTTGGATGCAATTAATCGCTATTAATCGTTTGACAGCACTAATATATTTATTTATATTATACACATACATACACAGAAATGTTATGTATACTGTATATTATATTATATTATTAAACACATTATATAATATGGCTGGTGTTCTTGTATCGGTTTGAGGTCTTGTGGAACACATTTTCCCTCAAATGATTTCTCAGTATGTGAACATTTTGAGTCTCTCTCTGATTGGTCGACAGCATCTGTTCATAGACTGAGGTTTCATGATGTGTCTTTACTTGTTTTTCATTAGTCATCTCTCATCAGCCCATCCTTCACCAGAGAGCTATGAAACTGGTGTTTACACCCCCACCAGAGACAAATTCAATATTTATTTTGGTATTTTTGTGAGCGTCTGTCTGATAAAGTCAGGCCTGAGTGCCCTCTCCAGCAGAAACGGATGATAACATGAACATATATGTCATGAGGGTGGATTTGTGGTGTTAATGTGAGTGAAGCTCATGAAAACTGTCAAGAAACACCCAGGACTGCATTTTCCAAAAGCATTGTAAGTCTCATAGAAAGCAATAGTCTCTACAATCTACTTATGCTTATGATGTTTTTGGGAAATGCAACTCTGGATATATACCCCAAAAATATAAATAATTTTCTCTCTTTATCTTTTCCATTGTGTCATTATTTCTGTGCAAATTAAGTACACTGAAATAAATAAATAAAATATTCACTCCGAAATTGCTTGTAAAATGGATTACAAAAAAATTAAATAAATAAATATCTAATAAATAAAACAAAAGCAAACAAATAGTTTTTTTCTTTTGGAGGAAAATATAACCTGGGCCTTTCTACATGAGCATATATTTCATATGCATTACTGTAATTATTCATGTTATTTATGCGTCCTCTGTAAATCCCAGCGCTCATTTACTCTGCTGATGTTTTATGGGAGATGACTGGAGGTTTTCCAGGAGCATCTGACATCGATTCTTAGCTTGAGATGAGCAGGACACGTTCAGAAAGAGCTGGTGTGCATAAAACAAACAACGTACGAAATGAAAACAAAAACTCACCAGAAAATCATTGCTGAAGCAACATTTAAAAAGATCTCCTGTCTTTTATCTCAGATGCATTCATGCTAAGTCACTGTTCAAGCCCTGAACGCTCTGTTTGTCCTGCTGGCAAACATCCACACATGCTTCTGCAGTTTAATACAGCCTTGTCTGTGTCTTTCCATGAATCTCACGCACCACACCCTTCCACTGCTCTACTTTCTCTCATTTGTTTGAATGACTCATGTTAGTGTGTTCACAAACACCGTTCCCATAAAACTACAACAGATGACACGAGTAAGATGAGCATTTAAATCAAACGTAGTTTAGAATTAAAGAAAGTTTTACTGAGCTCCAGACCTACATATGAACACAGGGCACAGACTACGCTAATATTGGTTTATGCTTTAACAAACAAAGATAGCATGAATCAGAACGGTGAGTAAGCAGTGCTTTGTTCATCAGGTTTACCGCAGTGTGAGAATGAACAGAGGAGGGGGAAGTTATTAGACGGGTTTAACAATCTCTTAGGAGGGAAAGGGAGGTTGTTCATTCACTGTATTGGATGCATACTTGCAAGACGAAGTAGAGTTTTTTTTTTCATCGTATTTGGAGAAATGTAACATTCCATCACTTGCTCACCAATGGATCCTCTGCAGCGAATGGGTGCCGTTAGAATGAGAGTCCAAACAGCTGATAAAAACATCACAATAATCCACAAGTAATCCACACCACTCCAGTCCATCAGTTAATGTCCTGAGAAGACAAAAGCTGCATGTTTGTAAGAAACAAATCCATCATTAAGATGTTTTTAGGTTGTGACAGCAGGTCTCAGGCTTTGTTTGAAATGAATGAGAGTTTATTCTGCTTTCAGAGGCATGTCAGAAGTCTCATATTTAAGCACTGTGTAGTCAAAGTGTCCTGTGGGAAACTTTCTTAGGTGGAAATTGTGAAAATAAAACTATTTAAAAGGATAGTTCACCCAAAATGAAAACTGTCATTATTTACTTACTCTCAAGCTCTTCTAAACTTGTGGAGTTTCTTTCTTCTGAACACAAAATATGATATTTTAAAGAATGTTAGTAACCAAACAGTCAACGGTAGCCATTGACTATTGTATTTTTTCCATACTATGGCAGTCAATGGCTACCGTCAACTGTTATGAGTAAATGACAGAATTTCAACTATTCCTTAACTGTTTTTCATTTTTTCCCACAAACTGTACATATTATAAACAGTGTTGTAACTGTTGTGTTTTTTAAACATAAAAAAAAAAAAGCTTTTTAAACAGTTGGCAGTTGTGGCCTGGCGGTTAGAGAGTTGGGCTTGTAACCTGAAGGTCGCTGGTTCGATTCTCGCACCGGCAGGAATTGAAGGGGGGGATTGTGAATGAACAGCACTCTCTCCACCTTCAATACCATGACTGAGGTGCCCTTGAGCAAGGCACCGAACCCCCAACTGCTCCCTGGGCGCTGGAGCAATGGCTGCCCACTGCTCCGGGTGCATGTTCACAGTGTGTGTATGTGTGTGTGTGTGTGTTCACTACTGTGTGTGCACTTGGATGGGTTAAATGCAGAGCACCAATTTCGAGTATGGGTCACCATACTTGACAATACATCACATTATTATTATTAAACAAAGTGTGGAAATGCACTCATTTGTGTGCTTTCCTGAAATTTAAACAGTAGAGCATGATGAACATGATTTGATAAAAACATATGCCTTCTAGGGATGTCAACGATTAATCGACGATCGATTAATTGTCGATAAGAGACGTAATCGATAAAAGCTATCGATGGTCGATTAAGCAGTTTCATTTGGGGGTGCGTGCAGCTCGTGCGCAAAACACATGCAAACGGCTGTGAGTGACGGTGAAGGGGCTGGATCTTACAAGAAAATTATTATTTTAATATGATACAAACTTCAAAAGTACATTAAAAGAGATACAGTACAAAGTTATTTTGTATTGAAATGTAGTAATAAGTCATGTTCAATCATAATTTCCCTAGATAATTGTTGCATATCGTGCACTTCGCTTTGACAGGGCTGCGCACGCGAGCAGGACAGTCTATTCATTCATACAACTTGTTAATTCGTTCCTATGACATATTCATTTGTGGCAGCTGTCCATGTTTCATTAATTTGTTCCCTAGAACAGGGGTTCCCAAACTTTTCCATTCCACGACCCACCTAGACAAGTATAATCTATTTCAAGACCCACCAAAATATTTGAGATAAAAAACAATTGACATTACTATAAGCTTAATCATAATTAAAAGCATATGGCAGAAATTAAGTATTTAAGAAAAATACCATTTTATTTTATAGGCTAGTACCACTGTTAACATTCACTACTAATATTTACGTTTTCATTTCTTAATTTACAGACGTTAATGAGTCTAGAAATATGTCCATAAAACCTCGAAACGCACTAACTCCAGTGCGATGAACTGTAATCAGCGCTGCGAGTGCTATAAAAAAAGTGCCCTCACAACAGGCTTATTTTAGCAAAGCATAAGAAGCGAAGCAGAATTCTCAAACAGTTCAGAGATTAAAATAATTTTGAAATAATTGTAAAAATAATAAACATATGCGTCTCATTTTAAATAAACACTAAAAACCGAGAAGAAAAATTTACTTCAGCCAGAAATTTACTTTCGCAATGGTTAAATAAATGTTCAGCTATATCTTCAAAATATATTTTTTAAATTTTTTTTCTCTATATAGTGATGATATGGCAAGGAAATAATAGGACATTTTGTAAATTCTATTATGCTAGCATGTGGAAATGTTTGTATAGTGTTACAATTAACCCCGCATTTGTGCCCCGCTCAACCCGTACATGTGAAATGCTTTTTACGGACAGTTTATGGATTAAATGCATATGAAGGAATGAAAACAACAAACTCTTTACATCTCTCAGAAAGATACAGCGCCGAGTTCAAACAGACGATAGAAATTAATGAACATACCTGATACAGTTTTCGCAACATTTGAATTTTCCGGTGTATGCAATCTCATGCAGAACACAGCGCAGTGAAGTGAGAGAGTTTCTTCTCATTAATAATGCGGACGAGCATTTTAATAATGAACCGTCACTCTGAGACCCTCACTGTTATTACAACTTGTGCGCGTCCGCGCTTCAAAACACGCAACGC